>VWYI01002059.1:0-59703 GCA_013399455.1 Anthoscopus minutus | reverse complement strand
ACGTGCTTTAGAAGGCATATCTTTATGTTTTTCAGAAACCTGAGAGAGGCATGTCCTCTTATTAAAAGTAATCCTATTCAGATAATGGCATTGCAAACATTAAACTTCCTAAATACAATGGTATCATATCACCACTATTGTAATAAAGATAAAAAATTGAGTTTTTAATCACTGTAATGGCTGGGAGAAGAGGAAAAAAGCACCTCATTTAAGAGCTAGAAAGTTCAAACCATTCCCCTGTAAAACTCTGTATTCATTCCCTTAGGAAAAAGAAACCCCGTTTCTGTTCTTTAAAGACGTTGATAGGAAGTTGGCCAAGAGGAAAGGAGTAATTATACCAAATGGCACATTAATAATGAGCCTAAATATGAGTTTAAAAACCTCCCTCAGTAACAGCCCTACCAAAAAAAAATGTTTCATTGGACTCTGAAAAGAGAGTCTGCATCAGGAATTTACAATAAGTACTAAACACTTTTGCTTTGATACCTCAGTGCAGCAGTACCTATGGTCTTTGCTGGTTGTCATTATAATGCAAACTTTTTTATTTGTTCAAATGACAGTTAGTTTAGACCCTTGGTGGTGGTGAGTATCTGTTTAGGCTGTTACAGTAGAGGCTTGAGTTTCAAAGATAAATACTCAAAGGGACAAAAACATCCACAATTCCTTTAAGGTCATGAATAAAGCATGGCAAGTTGCTGGCTGAAACGATCTGAGTATTTTTGTATGTTTTTCATAGCTATGATTTCACTTTTTTTCCATCATCTTTTTTAGCATTAAGTTCTAGGATGTCTCATGGTTGCTGAGCTCCACAGGATATTGTTGTTGCTCAATAGATTTATAGGAAAATATCTGGTTTCTAAAAAGCTGCTGCTGCCTGGAAAAAAAAAAAGGTGGCACCCATCAGGTAATCAAATTGGTATATCTACCTAAGAAATGTTACAGTCAAAGGAAGGATCTATCTATGCACGTAGCTTCAAGCTCATGAGTTATTCCAAGTCCAGTAATCAGAAATAGCTCAAAAAATGAGAATGAGTTTAGATTAGCACCGAGGAAAAAGATACTACATGCAACCAAGAAAACATTATCACAGAAAAAGCTCTGAAATACTTCCAGATGCTTTATGCTCTGATAAAATGCTAGCAGAAAGAAATGAAATCCAGATGAAATCCTGACTGTAGCACAGTGACTGACAAAGGTTACAAGGAGTCATATTACCTCAGCCAAACCATCTAGTCACTGACCAAAGCTACTAAAGGGTCCTTTCCAGAATGCTAAGAATTACCTTAAAGAAATTGGCAGAGAAGACATTAGCACATAGTGTGTGATTGAGTGCTTTCCACTGTATTGATGGAAATGATGCCTTTCTATCGTGTTTGAGGGAGGAATCAGTGGCACGTTGTGAGCTGCAAATGCAAAGCATTCAGCAGTGCACTGGGATGCGCCTATATAGAGTCACTTGGCCATGACATTGGCAACGGAGTTCATTTTCAACATCATGAAGGTAAATGTCATAGGCATCTGCACAAAGTTTCACTTCAATTCAGAAGAAGGATGAAATTCAACCAAACTGACATTTCTTACAATTAAACCAAAGGAATCTCTTTGTATCCCCTCACTGCTGGTACTGAACAAAGCAAGAAACTGGTGAAATCTGTTTTGCCTGCATGTTGAAAGTTTCCTTTCAAAATCATCAAGATTCTACTACCAAGCAGATGATTAAAAAACAGACAAACAAAACTCACCAAACCAAACCAACAAACCATAACAAGTACTATATAAGCCTTTCTGAACATTTCCTGTCCATATAAACTGCCTCTTTCTATATAACCTATGGCGAACAGGTCCTCAGTTTTAAGTACTGTTCTCTTTTAGGAGAAATACCTACACGACATCCTACAAGTATCAGAAATCCCTTTCTGTCAAGTCAAATATCATATGCTCTTCCAACTGAGCTGGAGTATTTTCCCCACAAACCTAATGTTTAAAACTCTCTTTAGTTAAACAGCATTTTGTTTGAATTCACAAGTCAAAGACTGTCTTGAACCATGGTATCTGGCTCAGTACACCAAGTTTTAGAACTCTTATGGTGGTAGTCAGATTGAAAAATTTCTCAAGCATTTAATTAAAAAGAGAGGAAACAAGGCAAAAAACAAGTATGTGACTGCAGGTACTAACACACAAACATATAAAAATAGAACCTGGTCTGCATGCAATAATAATGCAGAAATATGAACTAAATTAATCACAGCAAGTGAAGAACACTGCTTGGTAAGCACAGTGAACAGGTGCACTAGCTCAGAACTGCTGAGTTCTACAAGTAATGCTCATCTTTATATATGTCTGTATTTTTTTAAAAGTTATTTATCTCACTTGCCCCAAAGGCCAAAAAAAGCTGGCAAAATGAAAAACAAATGAAAACAACCCCAAAGAAAAATATCACCAGAAAGTGTCCTTCTTGAGTGTCTATGCAATGCCAGGAAATGTATTAATGAACTGATGCCTGTCTTGCCGTTTAGTGAACTGACTGTTCTGCCAACTTGAGATGAATAAGAGAAAGAAGCATCAGTTCACTGGAACTACATGATCCCCCTATTTTCTTTTATGCTCATGGATTTCTATGCTCAGCACAAAAGCACATTGAGCCATTTTTCACAAGGAAAATGGCATTTGACTCAGATGACAAAAATGCATAGAAAACCAAATGCACATTAGTAACTAGAGTCAAGTAATGCAGGGAAAATGTTGTCCTTATTTAAATGAGACACACAAGAAAGAAAGAAAGAAAGAAAGAAAGAAAGAAAGAAAGGAAAGAAAGAAAGAAAACAAAGACAAGAAAGAAAGAAAACAAAGACAAGAAAGAAAGAAAAGAAAGAAAGAAAAGAAGGAGACACCTCCTGAGTTCTAGCTTGCTAATGCCTTTGACTTAGGAGGTAGACTTTGAAGGAGAGGAAGCTACACAGCTGAGCCTGATGAGCCCCTCATTTCTTTACCATTTAGGTATCATGTCTAATTCTCTTCAGGTCTAATTCCCTTCAATGGCTGCTAGAGGAGCCCAAGTATGGCAGCTACAGAGAGCAGACAGTCAGAAACTGCTGGAGCAGGCAGCACATTCTGTCTTAAGTGCCACAGCAGATCACTGTAAGACAACTTCTCACCCTCATGACTATGAACCCGCAGACAATTATTTTGGAGCTGTGAATATTAATGAAAGCTTTACTCATCTCCCTCTTCTATTTCTCAACAGGGTCCAGTTCAGATTCAAATAGGCAAAGTTCCACATCAGTCTCTGCACCTGGCTTTCCCTTCAGGGTGAACCCAAATTTCAAAACTATTCATCAAAAAACCCCAGTGTGCTAGCATAAGGAAAGCATCCTGTTTTCCTGGTGTATGGGAGGAGAGGGATGAGGTCTTCCAAATTCTGGTTTCATTTCTGGTTCAAATAGCTTCCACCGTCCGTCCGTCCGTCCATCCATCCATCCATCCATCCATCCATCCATCCATCCATCCATCCATCCATCCATCCATCCATCCATCCACATGTCTATGCACCTACACTGCTGACTGCTCAGTCTGTGCATCCGAATTTTTATCAGTGTTGACATTTTAAGCAGCTTGGAAAGTAAAGTGGGAAAGATAAGATTCTATAAAGCACTACAGCAGTATGACACACATACTCTTTATATGAGTTCAATTTCAGATGATACAGAAGAAATAACATTTCTATTTATTTTATTTATTTACTTTACAAAAGCAAGGCTGATAGAGTCTCCATGTTGAAAATAACATTGGATCTGCAGACATACAGTTTCAGATAGTATCAGAATACTGGAAATGTCAAAGTAACTACACCCAATGCATGGGGTAAAGAAAGATAAAGCTGGTGCCAAAATCCTTATGACGTGGACTGCTGACATTAGGGACTATGTCTACAGTCCATATTGATGTGAATATATGGATCATCAATACTTTGGAGAAACTTGCTAATACATAGACTGTGGATGCAATAGACTACAGTGACATTTCCAGGCCTGGCTCATTTGTCAGAATGTAGTTAATAAGTATACCAATTATTTATCCTAAGATCTCAAATGCATTCAAGTCTGCTTATCAACATTTCCATCTGTTTATTCTTGAATCTGTATTAAAAGGATAACTAACACCAAGATAGCACTAATTGTGTTGCTGCTGAACATCCCTTAGCCTACAACTGAAGATAAAAAATAGTTATCATAATTTCTAACAAAACTTATGTTATTGTTTCTTGCCATGACTTGATAGCCTCAGTATTTTCGTCATTACACTATTATGCTTCCAGAAAATTTAAAATTCCAGTAGCCTCTGGGTTTTTTTCAAACAGATAATCAACTTCTCTTAGGAGACAAGGTGAAATAAAAATCATTCTTTGCTACCTAAATCTCCCAAGATAAATTAAACAATCGGATACTTTTAAATTTTATTCCCTGCAGTTCTATTGCACAAAGCCATTTGACCAATGGCCTGAAAGATGTCATGCAAAAGATGACAGAGGGCAAGATCCTTCTCCTAAGCAGTGATAGGGGAGAGTGTCTACTGAACTGCAGCACTAAACCTGTCATCCTAGCCTTGGGCTACACTGCTCAAGGCAGGAGGAAGGGAAGGGAAGATTTGAAGTATGCCTTACATTCTTTCCAAAATGACCCAATCAATATATGCACTGGGCTCTCCCTGCACAAGAGGCTGTACATCCTAAATTGCAACCCTTGGGATTCAGAGATTCAGTAAGTTATGGAGACTGAACATTTATCCTGGTTAGGGGCAAAGAAATGGGCACAGTAACAACAAACCAAGATACACAAACCAAGGGCTTGGAGCCTACAGGTCTCTTGCTCCAGTTTATGTCCTGGCTAGCACACTACAAATCATAAATATGCAGAAACCTGCCCTCTTTGGACATTTTTGACACAATTTTATTTTTGGGGAAGGGAGGGGTGGTGAGTGGCTGGCTTGGAGAAGGCTGGGGAAATGTTTGTCTTTTATTCCTGAGTCATTTCTTCAAACCTTAAAAATTTCCACTGTCTATGCAGAGGAAATATGCAGAGGCTATCAGTCAGGTCTGGCCATCTCTCATTTGTGGTTTTCCTCACTTGGGATGCAGAGCTTCCTTTCAGGGAGGAACACTGCTTGTCCATGAGGGCTCTTTCAACAGCACAGCTTAATGTTGGCTGATAGGCACTGTGATTTTGGGCATGTTTCAGGCAGGGTAGCCTGCACATTAACAAGCCAGAATGCTTTGTCTAGTGGTTCCAAAAAAGCTGCAGCAGGTGATTTTATAGTGGCAAATTTTATCTTTGATTTAAATTATACCATGTGCTCATTGTTTCTCAGAGCAACAGAAAAAACTCATCTTTTGAATCTAAGAGTCTCATCCAAAGGCAAAGACTCTGCTAGATTTGCCTTATCTTCAATAAGCTCGACCCAAAGCCAGAAAAGTCAGTGAGAGATGACAGTGACATGATCAAACATTATCTTATTCCTCTCCAGCCAATCCTTTCTGAGACAAGGAGACTAAAAGCAACAGACCAGTGAAGATTCATGTCACTTCACAAGAGCAAAAAACCAGCAAGAGGACTGTTTTCCACCTCCCAGGGATGGCAAGAACATAATTATTTTCTGAGAAGTGTGGAAATCAAAGTCACAAAGGAAAAATAGGGCCTCCAAGTGCATCTCAACTTCACCCCTTGAAGCTTTGCTGCATTCATTTAGATAATGACAAACATCACAGTACCCTCCAGTTTCTAAGAAAGCCACTGAAACAAAGGTGGTTTAACCACTGGACATTCTGGAGCTGCCCTTCAGTTATACTAGACCCCTGATGCTGGGGTATGGCTAATGGATTTGGGATGGTGTGTGAGACCTGGTGTGATCCATTAAAGAGACTACAAATATCTCCAATTAATCTTAGACATCCTGGCAGACTGTTAGCAAGATGGTACTGCAGATACTTACACTGTGCTCTTGAAATTGGATTCTGGCTAATTGTTGGCTGAGCAAGGTGTCAACAACAAGGAAGTCAAATTTAGTATTGTCTGATTAAAAACAAGAAGATCTTAGAGGATACGAAGGAATAGCTATGCATTTACTACCAGTCACTGAAATAGATCAAGAAACAATATCTTACAAAACAAAAATTGATGTAGAAAGCCCACCTCCTCTGCTGAGGGAGCAGAAATTAATGGATATGTCATAAATACAACAGTATACTCAAAGGATAGGTTTTGCTCATCAGTCAAGGAGCCCATAAATGAACTCTGCTGCTTTTCATGATACGATATATAAAGNGGATACGAAGGAATAGCTATGCATTTACTACCAGTCACTGAAATAGATCAAGAAACAATATCTTACAAAACAAAAATTGATGTAGAAAGCCCACCTCCTCTGAGTCTTCTGATCTCTTCCCTATGTACCCAGTATTTCTCTGATGTTTAGCTTCAACAGGCAGTGACAACATTAATGAATAAAATTCCAATAATGTTGTAAAGTGAAGTGCTTCCATATATCTCATTTTCTTCTAAAGAATTACAAGTTTCAAAAAACTAAAAAGTCAAATGAGCAAATCACCCTCTAAAAGAAACAACTCTAAGTAAGTAAGAGAAGAAGAAAACACAAAACATGGAAATGGAATCCAGCTGCCCACCTGGACAGGGACCAAAGGATGAAATAGGACATAACGGTGGTGGATGTAAAAGGCACCTAAAGCCAAACTTATTCAGCCAGGTTGACACCAGGTGGTTTGAAGTCTCTGTGTGCAACAAGAACATGCCCCTCCATGATCTATGCCACCATCAACATCTTGTCCCTTTTCTACAAATTGCCTCCATACTTTACACATGGAAAATCTGTGGCCTTTTATGGTTTTTCAAATAGTTCTGTATTATATTTCTGATGTATGTAACTTGATACAGAAGAATCAAAACTAGGCATATTAATCAAGATGGTAACAAATACTTAGAGCATATAACTACTGTTAAATACAGGAAAACCACTGTATTGATTTCATCATACTGAATGGCATTTTAATTGCTTTTTTTAAATTCCCAAAAGGAAATTATATTTTATTGCATGTTTTTTGTTGCCCTAATCTTTGCATTTAAGAAGCTTACATATACCAAGGCTTTAAACTTGGTTCTCAGATACAAAGCAGGAAGGTAAAATCAAAAGATGACAGCGTACAGCATCAGAAAGAAATAAGAGGAGACAGAACTGAAACAGACAAACTGCCTGCTCTCTGAAGACCTGAAGAATTGAGGTGTCCTCTTATCCAAGTCACTATGTCAGCAATGTGTAATAAAAACGAGGGGGTGCTGAGCCATTGTGACCGATTATATCATCTGTGTTGGTTTTGCTCCTAAAACTCCTCAAATCAATGACACGGATATACAGAGTTCCCAAAAAAGGTGGCAAACACTTCCCCCATAAGGACACGGGAGTTTTCACTGGAAAACAAAGAACTTAGTCATCTGCTTGCATAAGCTAGATTCAATCTTGTGTACACTTTTTCTCCTCATACTATCTAATTTACCAAAGTGAAGAACTTGCTTACTACCTCTATTTTTCCTACAGTTTCTGTTAATAATGCAAATTATATTGCAATTTTGGACAAGAGATCTTCCAGGGCACTTCAAAATCAGCCTGGAGCTCTGCTGGGTGACAGCCTATGCAAACTTGGATGTGAATTTCCTATTGCCAGCACAGTGTCACCTGGAACAGTACACAACTGGCTTATTTTGTCACCAGCAGTTTTTGCTACAGGCAGTTTAAAAGGATATGAGATGGTCACTACAGAGATACATGTGAGCAGTTAATGACCCACTCTAGGCTTTGTGATATTTCTTCAGCTTTATTTTGGGACATAAAAGTCCCTTCGTCTCTTCCCTCATCCCTCTTCTTTTCTTCAGCTGCAGGCTAGCCAACTGAAAGAATTGCCAGTGTTAGAGAAAATCTCACATATCACGGGTCAGCCACTCACATTTGCTGGTCTTGGCAAATGTGTAAGCCAGTGGGGATGGCCTCTTACAGGCTAAATGGACCTTTTTATTCCTCTTCTCTTCCTCCCCACTTCCCTCCCTCGTCTGCAGGCTGTGCCCATCCACAGTGGCACAAACAGATCCCTGTTAGTCTCTGATCTCAGGTCAAACCTACAGGCAACTGATGAGTTTTTGTTAGTCCCCAATGTGCAAGACAAAGTGACCGAAGCACAGCCCTGGGACTTTGCCCCCTCTGCTCCTCAGTAAAAAAAAAGGCAAAGGAAATGTCCTGCCTACCTTGGGATTTTGCCATCTGGAAGTTATGAGTAGGCATCACACCTTCCTCCTAGAAGGCACATTTATTCTCAGCCTGCAAAACACCATGGACTTATATTTTCCAGAGCAGAAAGTTATGCTAGTGGAAGCAAAGTGGACCATGCAGCTAATCAGAAACCTGTTGGGACGTGGAGCATCTTTGCTTAATTTCATCAACTTTCTCGAGCACAGTACCATATCCATCCAAATCAAATAGTACAGAGTTCAGCTGACAAAAATGATGATCTGTTCTGCAAAGGAAACATATTTCTCTCTGCAATGAAAGTCCACACCTTTCCTCCATTTGCCTCTTTCTTTACAGTAACTGTCCCTCAGGGACTAAAGACACACATTGTATAATTGTGTCAGCTGTTCAAACCTCACACGTTTTTCAGCTTGTGTGTGCTACACAACAGGACCAGGTACATTGTTTTTTTAACTACTTTTCTGTTCTATGTAGTCTAATTTTTTTTGCTCCACAATATTTTATGATTTTTGACAGGTACCACTGTAAAAGACTGCAATGCCTCATAGCTACATACTGTGCTCACTCTGCAGATTGTAATGGAAGAGCAGTTACTGTCTGAAATAACGTGAGACTTAGTGAAGTAGAACTTATTTTTATACACAGCTCTTGGAGGGCTTACAGTTCATCTAGAAAATAACTGTTTAATTTAGTAATTACTTTTGTGGGAAGCAATACAATCACCTCAGAGACAATCTCTTAAGTGATGCTAAAGTAATTGTTCTCAAAGTTCCCAACTAAAAGAAATAAGTTTTCAGTTCCAGGTGGGAATCACACATGCATGCACACACAGGCACATGCACAAGCCCCCATACACAACCCTCCCCTTTACTGTTTGGAAAAGATATTTATCTGGAAGCTCTAGAAGATGGGCAGCAGCAGAAAAATGAGTGTTGGAATTCCCACGGCAACAGCTCCTCAGTCCACACTGATTTTCATGCACATATAAGATCTTAGAATAATTTCTGCTCAAATAGCAAAACTGTAAAGTATAGGAGCACATAATAAATAGACTGAAATCAGCTCTGAATGAAACCTTCTGGGTATGTTCATTCTTAATATTATTTTTACTTCCACTACACTTGAACCTAAAGACCCTAAAAACCTCAAGCCCCACAGTCCTTGGCACTAGGGAAGCAAATGGCAAGAGACAGTCCTTTCCTCCCCCTCTCCACTAAAGGACTCATAATTATTTACAGATCAGCAGGCAAGTGGAAGGAAATCCCACTATCTCCATTCTACAGACAAGTAGCTTGGGTACAGAGTGATGAGGTTGGGTACAGAGATGATGGACATGCCTGAAGTTTCCCAGAGATACTCTGCAGAGAACCCTTGAGCTGAGAACCCTCATTTGTCAGTGATAAAAAACCACTTTGCTCCGTGAATACCTTCTCTTCCAATACGTTCATAAGTTAACTGCTCTCCACTTAAGTTTTCTTGTCAGATCCTCTTCATAAAAATTGAAAGTATCCCACTTCAATTGTTCCACTCATTCCCTCTGTTAGGTCATCTCTAGATGTCTTTGAAGTCTCCACAGTTCTTTCTGGCCACACTGAAGTAGAAGTGTGTCTAAAGCACGTTCCAGAGCTAGGCTCAGAATTCAGTAGGACACTGAGAATTGCAGTCAGTTTTCAGTATAAAACAAATAAAAAAACAGCAAAGCCTCTTCCTTTACTTGTTTGTCTGACTACTGTTGGTCATCAGTCATGCCATCTGCTACGACCCAACACAATCACAGCCCTCACAGAGCCCACCAAAATCAGCACACTGAGAAGTGCTCTGTACATACCAGGAGATGTTTAGAATTGCAATGCACCTTGATCTTCTCTTGTAGTTCTAGCTCCTTCTGCTCTACTGGATTATCAGTCACTTCTCCACATTTATGTTCAGAAAGCATTTTCATTCCTCTTCATGATTTTGGAATTTCCTGTGTTGTCTCCTCAATTCTTGTATGTTTTATCTTGGGACTTTTGCAACTCTTCACCATTCTGCTTCTCCCAACACCTCCCTCACAGCCCTCAGCCTTCAGAGCTCAGCCCTGATTGCTCCTGTATTCCTGGAGGTGACTCATATCTCTCTTCATTTGACCTCTCCCTTTCGGTTCAGTCCACCATGTCTGATTGTCATTTTGGCATCCTGATCTGAATATCTCATTCTTCACTCACATACAGTTTCACCACTTCATTTTCAACACTGTTTCTGTTACTCTGTCACTCAACCTCTCAGTATTGGTGCTTTTATAGACCGCTCTCATTGTTTTCTCTTTTGCAACTAAATTAGCATTAAATATATCCATTCTTTTCAGTCCAGTGGTTAAAGCATCTCCCATGTCCATCTTAGTACTGTAGCCTCTTGCTTCTCTTTGAGCTCCTCACTTCTTATTTTTTACCTCATCAAAATGCTGCATCCACACCAACTTCTTTTACCCCTACTTCAGTGAGCCCATCTGCATCGCCAAATTCCTTCACCGACTTCTCTCTAAATTACACTACCTCCCTTCCAAGACTCAGTATGACTCAGTACCTGCTTCCATCTTTTCCTTCAGTTTCATGGCTATCTCTTTTAGTATACTCAAGACTTTTGCTAGATTAGCTGGTGGTCTTTGAAGGAGTTCCCTCAGTTTCAGCATAAATTTTTTCTTCTTCTTGAGTAGTAGAACAATGAAAATGTAGAGTAAGACAATGACTAGAATACAGGACTCATAAGTGGATTTGGAGGATATTTCAGCATTAAATCAATGTATTCAACTGATCTGCCTATGCCATAGGGACTGAATCCTTGTCTTTGTACATGTTCCAACAAATACAATAATTGCTCAGGTCACAGGATCCACACAGGACATTTGGGTACACTAGAGCAGCTACAGGCCTGCAAGACCATATACATAATTTGGGGTGCTCACATTTCAGAGTGCTGTGCATTTCCCTTATAAAAAGCAGCAAGTGGTTCCCTTTCTAAGTGCTCTTTAGGCTGTGCAACTGCGAGGATGCACGGACATCTTGAGATCCCCACATATCTGAGCTGGTCACAGATTTTTACCTGACCTGTCTGATATGATCATCACATAATTTCAGTTCATTATATCATCCTTTCCCTCCAAACACCAAAAGTGTTTGGTGAAAATCAGTACTCACCAGGAAAAAACCCTGGTATTTTTCAATGCTGAAAAATGTGTCAGAGTCAAATCAGTGAGTGTCCCCAGGCAGCAAAGCTGGGACTACAGTTTCTTTACTTTCTGGAAGAAACTCATGGCTGTGCATGCTGGTAGGAAAGAAAAGATTAAGGCTGTACTGGTATTAGTTACTTTTTAAATTATCATCTTAAAAGTCATTTCCATGAGGCAGAATGAAATCCTATCCCACAGAAAGAGGAGGCAAAACCAGACTGATGACATGTTCTGGAAGCCTGGCTGGGAGCCTCTCTGCTCTACTCTTTGCCTCTCTAGGGTTACTAGATTATCTCCTGCAAAGAGGCATACTCTGCCCTCAGAGTATTTAATGGTTTGAAGCAAAATAACCAAACACAGAAAAGGAAGCCAACCCCTAAAATACAAACCTATCAGTCTGCTAAGAGGTACAAGTAACTGGAGTTATACATTCATATGCATCCATGTGTACACGTGTGCCTTCAAAGGGAGGAAAGCTCTATTCTTTTCTTACTGTGCTAAGATTTCAAGCACAAGGTTCCAAAAAAAAAACCCAGCAAAAGATGTTGATGATATTGAGTTTTAGGTCAATGCAATTAATCTACGAAAGCATATTTTTATAAATGGCTTAATTTGCTTTTAAGGATAAATCACACTAATAGTGTAAAGTAACCACTACTGCTGGACATAGCCTTTCCTTTAATATCTGTGGGGCTTGCTGTCAGTAGCAGCACATAACAGGAAAGGAAACACTCAACCATTTACATAGCATTCATCAGATTCTTCCCTCAGCTGTAGTGGCATAAGCAGAAAGAGTGCTTAACCCACTGTGGGTTTCCAAGCTTCTTAGGCTATCTTCTCCCTTTTCACCAAAAGCAATTCTGTTCAGCTTTAGCTGCTTTTTAATCAAACTAGCAGGATACTAATTCTGAAGAGACATTAGCAAAACCATGGTTACTTTGTTAAACTGTAGACCTGTGGCTGACAAAGAACCATGCAATCCCAAAAAATATTTTGTTCTTTTGCATAGAGCAAATGAAAGCAGAGTTGGTTAATTAAAATATCATTATTAATAAAAGTTATAATATGAACCATAATGATGAAAGCTGAAAAATGAAGTGCAAACAACTACTAAGAACCTCAGCTCAGAAAATGATAATTTCAAATTCACATTTATCATCAAAAAAAGTCTTTCCCTGACCTTCAGAAAATGAAATCTGTATACCACATCAGTTAATAGGGACATAAGCCAAGTGCCTTCAGTCCTAAGTAACATGCAAATCCACACAGCAAAGCAAAGTAATACAACATTGAACAAGAATGTGGGGTAACATCTGTGAGGCTATTTTTTGCCTGAATGCTTGTATGCTGCTCCTAGTTCTCAGCTTCTCCTAATTGCTGACTTTGGCAAAATCCAAAGAATTTGTCACTGTTGCCTTCAAATATGTGCATTCCTAGAAACATAAAAAGCATATACTTACCTGTAGCAACACCTGTGATTGATTACACCGTCACTCTCTGAATACTCTCTAGAGGTTTTGCTCAGTCCCGAAAGGAGAGGGGGAAGGGATGAGAACAGTTGTCTGAAGAGCACTAAATTAATTCCAATAAAAATACTATTCCCTCCATGCATTTGACAGCACGATGAAAATCACACTAGTGGTATTCCTGATAAACCAGACCTTCCAGATACTCAGTCAAGTCAAGCAAACTCTATTGCAGCACGACAAGGAAAAAGTTGATGTATCAAGGCAAAAAAATCCTGATCTAAAATTCATAGGAATGGGAACAAAACACAATCAATACAAACAGCAATTTCTATAGCAACTGGGGAGAAAAGGGAACGGGAAAAAAAGAGAAGAGTTAACTATTAGCACTGCCTTAACTGTTAGCACAAAGCTTCTGTGGCAAATGAAGGGACCTGTCCCTTTTGGCATCTCCCTGATCGACAGGCTGAATCAATGCCCAGCGCATTCCTCCCGCGCCTCCTTTCCCCTTTCCCTGGGATCTGTGGAGGAGCAAGCCGAGCATCCCAGGCTCCGACGGGAGCGCACTCATGTCCGCGCACCCCCCAAGCAAGCACACGCGCTCCCCTGCCTCGCTCCTACACCCACAGGATCGCAGCACTCACCGTCACGGGCTTCCTCCCCGCGACTGCAGTTGCTGCAAATGTGTTTGATCTCCTTGCCTATGTGGTACTGTATCACAAACGAGACATTGTTGTTTGTGGTGCTGGTGGGCTCCTTCAGTGGCTTCATCCTCACTAGGTAGAAAGCTTTCTTTTTAGGTTTCTCTCCACTCATGTCTGAAACCGAGCCCTGCCTGCAGCCCGCAGAAGGAAAAGCCAGCATCCCAGGCTGCCTGGCGTGCGTGCAATCCGCCATCCGCTCCCGCTCGCCTCGGTGTTTAGCTGCCACACACAACAGGGATGAAGGGGAGGGCTAGGGGAGAGGGGGAGGCGGGAGGCAGAGCAGGCAGAAGCGCTGCCTGAGCCTTGCTGCCTGCCCTCCGCGACCCCGCTCCTTAACCCATTCCCCGGGCTGGGCTGGAGGATTCTCAGCGCGTCCCCGCTCCAAGCCTCTCCCTTAGCCACGGGAGCCGGACACATTTGGCGGCACGGCAGAGCCTGGCACACCTTTGGCTACCTTGCAGCCCGCGTACACCCAGGAGGCAGAGCCTCCCTTCGCTTCCTGCTCCCGCTGCATCTCCTTCTCCCACGCTGTCCCCCGGCCCCGCAGGCCCCCGAGCGCCCCGGGCCGCGGCCCTGCGGGATGGCGGGCACAGCCCGGATCTGCCAGCACCGTCGTCCTCCGGCCTGGAGAACATGGCAACAGGGGCGGCAGCGCGGCCCATCCCAAGGAATTAATGATGTACACACAAAGAACTGTCCGGCAGCGGGCTGGAAACCCTCCTCGGCTCTCCATCGGCGGCTGCGACTCAAGGGGCCACAGGGGCACTCCGCTTCAGCTGCCCCAGCAAAACCAAACCCCACCCGCTTTTCATTCTTGATTTTTCTTCCCCCTTTGCTTCTTATAAAAGCCAGATAAGGTGCTTGGTCCGGCTCGCGCAGGGTTTAAGAGGGCAGCCATGGACAATGGCTGGCACCGCCTGGTGACTTCGGCCCAAGAGCCCGTGCAGGGACACTGCTCCTCCACGGCAAAGGCTGACCCACACTTTGTGACTGCTTATCTGGGCGATGAACTTCTTTGTCTTCCTTGCCTCCTGCCCAGAGTTGCAGCTGCTCCAGAGAACAGCCTAATCATTCCAGGCTGCCGGCATTTCCGAAACTCCCCCTGCCTGAAAGGGATTATAATCCCCGGCCAGACACGCTGTCAATCCCTTACTGTCCAGCTGCCCCCAAAATGCTGTGTGTTTTCATGGCATGGTAAACAACCTAAGCTGCCCAACCTGCTGAAGCAGCAGCTCAGGACGGTGCCTGTGACTTAAAAAATGAGAGGAGTAGGGGCGAAGATGCTTGCTTCTCGCACATTGTGGGAAGGAAGGCCTGAAGGAGAGATGAGAATCTCAGCTATGCTGGCTGCTATTACAGGGAATGTGAGTGCTGGTTCTTTAAATCTTCAGCAAGCTTTCAGTTTGGCAGGCACTAAGCAGAGAGAATGCAATTGGGGCAGATGAAACACGACAAAGAATAACATCATTCTCCTTATTTTTAGCCAAAACCCTCACTCACTGTTATAAGAAATTCACTCATTCTGCAATTCTTTACCATTTCCACATATTGTTGCCCCATGTTTTACTGCAACATGAGGACAAAACAGCCTTTACTCTCTTCAACTACACATGAAACAGTCAGTGAGACTTTTGCCTAAAGAAGACAGAGCAGAAACTTAAGGATTCAGTGCCACAGTTTTCCATTTTCTCAAGTTCATGCACACACACACACACGCACACAGAAGATGCATACAATGAAACTGCTGACCTACTTGTTCTCTGTCATTCTGATGCACGTCTGACTTCTCACCTGGTACTCCTGGGAGTTGAAACCAAATGCAAGGTTTTACTTTTCTCAGCAGAGTTCACAAATCAGCCTAGGTGCTATCAGATCTCACAGATATACAGACTGAAGCAAGCTTTCAGAATTATGCTGGTCACCAAGCCACACAAGCATCCTACACATTGGGTTACATATGTGGGTTTATGCTGAATACAGTCAGTCACTTCAGGTGAAGTACTTCCCCAAAGGACTTGATTTTGCATGTGTTGCTCATCTAAAATTCCTACCCATTTCATATAAGTGGTAGGAGAACAGGGAATGCACAATTATTCAGGAATAAGCAGGTGAATTCCCCAAATGTGCGTAGTGTGTAGTTCTGAGTCAATGCACTAAAAAGCCATCCCTTTGAAGGCCTGATGCTGAGATGCTGTTTGCTATGTTACACATTTGGAAGGTAAAGGCTGAGAAGAGTTTGATTCCCCAGCAGTCAGACAGCAGTTCAGACACTCACAGTGGAATTCCCTCTAACTTATTCATTGCCTTTGAGAACACCTTCAGTTTGGTTGTGATTCAGAAAATAATTAGGAGAGCTGAAGACATGATCATAATTCACCTTCTGAACTTGCTTAGAGTTCACAGCTGTCACTGGTACTCAAGTACTGCTGCATTATGGAAATAGGTCAGAAGAGGAAAAGCACTTTCAAATGTCAGCTTCCCCGAATCTGGGAAATATGAGTGTTAATGAAATGCAGGGTGAACTCAAAACTGGAATATCATATCTGTTGTCTCAGGGCAGTTTTGGGGTGCTGTGCATCACCTGTCTTAAGAAAGGAAACTAGAGTCATACATTCAGAAGAGCTTCAGAAGAGCTGAAGACCAGCAGAGCTGGTCTCGTAAGGCAAATGGTCTTGTAGTTCAGGAATTGGGTAAGACTTAGAACATGAAAAACTGGGTCAAGTCATCAGTCTTTTGCAGTAAAGTCTTTTGCTCTCTCTGTGTCCTTAGACAAATTATTTACAACCTCTTGATATCTCAGGCTCCTTGCCTAAATGTTGATGTTTCTGTTTTTTAGACAAATTTTATGAAATTATAATCCAAGGTTCTCTGAAGGTGTTTGTATATCAGAGAGAATACAAACAGACTTTTCAAATACAGAGACTTATTGTTTATAGTGAAATGAGAGGGGGAACAGTTAAAACATGTTGCATCAGGCTTAGCCCAAATAGTTCACTCACTCTAGACTTAAAATTTTCTGTTTCACATGATTTTATTTCAACAGTATTTATCCCTCCTCTAGCAATTAATTTGATTCTAAAGCCATAAAATTCAACTTGGATCTGAAAATAGACTTCATACCCAAACACTGCATTTTTACTGACCCTGCTGTTATCTCCCCAACCCAAACAACTTTTAGAGCGGGACAGAAGCAACTTTTTTTCTCAGGTAGAGACTAGAAGATTATCATCTGCATTCTAGTCCAGCCTCACATGTACTCCATTCTGTGAAAGAACCAGCAAATACTACCGGAGTGGACTGAGTTTTACAAGCAGATCCCAGGACACTGCAAAAGCCCAGCTGAACTGACATGTTTGTGGACGACTGGGAATTAAATAACTGGTGAATAAGAACCCTAAATTATCATGGAGAAAGCCAAGCTCGTTTTTGCTTCCAGGTGCTATGTATTTTGAATGCAAACAAGCCCTGAAGCTATCTGCTAGTATGTCTCCTGTAACATGCTCTTTGCTATAACATGCAAATTGCCTTCATTCCTAAGAGCTGCCTTACAGAGAATCTGAATTTACCACAGCTCATAAAACAAAAATATGTTTAATTATGATCTGTTTAATTATGGTGAAAGCTGCCACTGCTAATCAGTTCCAGGACAAATAATGTAAAATGAATGAACTACAGTAGTCCTGCAGAAAAGGACTTGCTTTGCCTTTTTAAAGATAGGTGAAAAAGTAAAGTCTAATAAATCTTTCACTGTCTCAGTACTCAGCTACAAACCTTGGCATAATTTGACTGCACAGTGGACAACAAAAATCAATGAACAGGATATCAGATAATTCATTATTTGACAGTGAATCAACAAACTTGCATCCTATTCCCAGCCCACATTTGCTTCTTCTAGGAGCTTGGGAAACCTTCGGTTCTTTCACCCCTGCAGCCTTTGCCATTAAGGAGAGTGACAGTTCCATTGTCCCTAAAGATGAAATGGAAGAAGCATCCCCTTTAAAGAGATGATGACTGAGATATTGGTTCTTACCTGCATCAAAATCTCTGCGCCTTGACACTGTCATACCATTTTTCCCCCTTTCACCATGTCTTCCCATGTCAGAGATCACTTGGCTAAGAATCTTTTTTTGGGACACTGTGCCCACAAAGAGCAGGCAAGTTTTCAGCTACATTCTCTACTCCACAGAACAGAAGAGTCCCTCTTACTTTCTCTAAGCTGTAGCACTGTGCAAAATGCCAGTCAGGACACCTCTGAAGTGTGCCTTACAGCCCTCAGCTGAAGAACATGGGGGTTTCTGTGTGGGCTGGACAGGGTCTCTCTTCCAGCACAAACAGGTAGGCAAGAGAAATTGTGTGGAAGCCTCTGATCCTCGTTTCTTCAATACAAATGTTGTCTTGGAGAGCTGTAGCATTCCGCTGAGGAAGCTATGGCACTGTCCATGTGAAAATGCTAGACAAATGCAAGTCTAACAAGGCACCATCCCTTCTTCTCAGCAGTTTAGTCTTTCTAACCAAAACACCATGATTCATGTTTTACAGTCTATTTAGGCAGTGATGTTTTTACAGGGATGCCCCGGTACTTGGCAGGTTTTTATAAATATTTTGCTTTCCTTCCTATTTCCTCTGCTCATGGTACTAAACATCCCAGTGAGAATAAAAAAGAGACAAAAGATAAATAAATTAATTACCAGCTGCTCTGGTGATTAATGCATACATCAATGTTGTGCTACACATAGTGATACCAACTTAGTCAGCTTGGAGTAAAGAGGGAAATACCTACAATTTGACCACTGACTACAGGAATCAGCCCCTAGCACAGCGATTCCTTTGGTAACATCTTCAATTTACTATGAAAAACTGCCCTCAAAACCACCTCAGGACAGCTGACATTTGTCAAAGGAGTTTGTTGCCAGGTGGAGAATCTTTCTAGTTGGAATGCACAACTCAAACTTGGCTACCCAAATATTTTCTGTTTGCCAGGCAGTTACTGCAAGCTGGAAAAGTCTGGTCCATGGCAAGGGCTCCAGGGTGCTAGGCTGACAGTATTTCTGCTTACTACATGGCACATCAGCAAAAATGGGAGGGCATGGAGGAGAGAGAATCAACCTGAGACTCCAGTAGGCCAAAATAGAATATGACCTTTTTAGTTTTGCAGCTATAAACACATTCTTAAGCAACAATCTCAGTTAATCCTGGCAGTCTTCAGCCCAAGAGAGCCAGGTGATGAGTGCTGCACAAACAAAAGCAAACTGAAATAAGAAGAAAGGAAATAAATGCCTCTTTCTGGCTTTCTTATATTCAGCAATACTGCTGAAGCATCACACATCTCATTCTTGCTCTACCTGCAGGGCTCTCCACATCCTGTGCACATGCTTTGCCATGATGGAGTCCTCTCCTTACTTAGCAGAAGCCCTGCTTTATCTCAGTGTGATGCCATATGGTGTGATGAAAGTGAACAGAAAAGGTTACACACAAAAACTACATAAGCTAAGGAACACCTGTTTGCTTAAAAAGTGAAGAACTACTGATGGCAAAGGCCACCTAAGGATAAAAAGAAAGGTGTCCTACCTAGCAGGACATATGGAAAGTTGCTGAGCTGCTATTTGAATGCCCAAACATCTATGTGCAATTAGTGCCCAAAGGCCTGATGAAGCTAAGGGTAAACATTAGCAATGAACCAATGTGGGGTCTGGGGTTCTAAAACAGCTGAGCAAGCAACCATTAGCATTAGATGATGCTGAAAGGAAGACAATCTTTAGGCTGAAATTATAGCTGAAGCTCTTGCTGTAGAAGAGCTTACTGCAAGTCTTAGCATCAGAGTAATTAGTCACTACAGTCCTAACAAGGTCATTACCTCCCATCTTAGAAAATTTGCCCTCAGTTTTTGTATGTAACCTTGATGTGGCATGCCCTGCAGTTTTATGATCAGTTTGGAGCACACTGCACATCCTGCATAACTTTTGGAGGAATGGAAACCCTTTTTGCCTTGACAATAGACACAGAATAGAGCAGAAGCATGAATCACAACTTGGTAGCACTCCTGCAAACTGAGAGCTTGATACAGTTGCCATCTTGAACTTAACAAAAAATGTTTCCAAAAACCTCACTGCAATTATGAGATTGAAATCAAGGAGGAATCTGAATTAAGTCCTGTGTGGCCAATTTAATAATTCCATTTAGGAAGGACCATATTTAGCATTGATGTGAGCACATAAACTGCAGCCTGACACTGATAATTGCTTTGCCCCATGTGTTTGGAACTGTGGGAATAGACTCTACTAGTAAGATTCACTGCAAAATATGGTCCTGACCCAGTGCTTACTCAAGTTAATTGGAATTTCACCATGACATTAGCTGCACATCTTAACATATACCAAAACTCAACAGCTCTGGTGACTTGAAGACTCACATTATTGCAGCAGCTTCTTTGCTAGTTACTCCCTGCTTGACACTGAGACAATAAGGTACGATATACCTTGGATTTTAACACCTTATGCCACCCCAAAATACCTTTTTCTTTCTGTGCATAAATAAACAGCTCTCCACCTTCTGCTTTCCTTCCATCAAACCCAGAGCTGTCTTATATATAAATGAAGAAAAATATTTTTAAAAGCCTCACAAAACTAAACCCACAGTCAGGTATCAGGCTGCATCTATAATTCCTCACAAGGTTCTGTTCCCCCACAGCCTGCTAAAAAAAGCGCAGCAGGGGGAGATGTCGGTGTGTCTGTGTGTACCTCTGTGTCTAGCAAGCCCCTGGGGGAAAAATCTGAATATGACTTATTCTTGTCACAAATGCTCCTAGACAGCAAAAAGGGAGGGAGAAGGTTCAGAGGAGGAGTCCAAGCTTTTAGTGTAAATACAGTCAAGCACTAGTCACCTCTGGCTGACAAACAGGGAGAACTGCTCCCACATCACGGGTTAGTTTTATACTGCATCCTACAGACATAGAAAACCAGGTGCTTAGGGTTTTGTTGGCTCCAAGTAAAATGACATGTTTGAAAATCAAAGCAAAGGCAGTAGGAGGGTTCCAGAGCTGTGCATTAGAGTTGTTTCATACGAACTTTAATTTGGACAAAATCAAGTAATCACTTAAAATAACAAGGAAAATACAGTAGAAGCCCTGGAATTACAACATGCAATAGAGAAACTTGAAACTTGGCAATAGAAAACCTTAGCAAGGTTCTACTGTGATGAACTTATGACTTGGGATAGCCTTTTCTGGACACTCTTGAATGCAAAGAAAACGCAGTAAAGCAGGTCACAGTCATCATCTTTCAGGATGCTACTACGGCTTTCTCCATGGTTTCTCAAGAATTACACATGTCACAAGATAAGAACAAAAGAAACAATGCTGAGAAAAAAATCTACTTTTCATCGCTAGTGCCTGGAAATCCTGGGTGATCAACTTCAGACACCTGAGAAAACATCAGTCTTTCTAGAAATGCCACTTGAGATATCCTGAATCTCTGATTCTTTGAGAGTGTGTTGGACAGACATGAGAAGCCTAGGACTTCCTGTCACAATGCCTCAAGGACTGAGCCATAACAGTGCTCTGTCTGCCCTGGCTCCAGAAAGGTCTGAGTCATATGGCTTTAAGGAAAAATTAAGAAAATAGGTCAAACTGAACTTCCTATCATGGGCAATTGCAAGGAAGTCAATCAGCTTGTACAAGCATTGCTCTCAGCACAAACTACCCTCATACTTCTGTCTATATAAATAATCAAATAAATTCCTGATCATATCAAATAGCATAGCTTCCCCAAGAATGTACAGACTAACACTCTCTGCTGACAATCTTTACTCATTAAAGTTGCTTCTTAGGTGAAAATTATGGAGAAAGATCACACTGCAGGAATCTTTGTTGAAGTAATACATCCAAAATAAGTGCGTGGCTTGAAATTGCTAAAGGGACCAAAAGATTTATTTCCAAGCAATTAAATGGATAGTTATTATCTCAGAAACTCTCTATGGCTACTGAGATCACCAGCCTACAGCAGACAAAGTTACAATCAGCACATAATAGGGATGACTGGATTTTTTGCCTTTATAAATGACTCATATTAAGTCTGTTGCTTGCAGTTCAGAACAGTTTACTTGAAGGTCAGGGATATGACTGTGCATGAAGCACATTCATTTAGGGAACACTTCCACACAGAAAAGGAAACAGCAAATGAAAAAGAATACGTTTGACCAACTTGGCCTCAAAGAGCTCATTTGCAGTAACAGTTACAGACTCTTACTCCAACTTTCCAGGTCAATGGCCTGGGACTTGCCATGTGTCCTGTGTGCCACTGGGGCAGACACACAAAATTAACAGATTTTCATTTCAGTTTTTCAGCTCACCATGGTTCCTGTGATTTCCAGTACCAGTGTGTTTAAAGCAATCTGAGAAAGTCACAAAATGCAAAAGCTTTGGAGTATGGAGGAATGGGGAAAACCCCACAGCAAGTCCAGTAAAGTCAAACTCTGACCAGTCTCAGACAGAGGATGAGAGGCTGAGCTGGGAGAACAAGCTAAAGTTTTGTGAGGTCTGACAGAGGTACAAGTGAACAGGCAAGCAGGCAGAATCAAGTGGGAACATGAGATGAGGGGAAGTAACATTCAGCCAGAAGAGAAGGAAGATAAAGGGAAGGAAAAGAGAGAAGATCAGGAAACCTGTGAACACCTCCCTAAACTTGCCAGGGTGACATTGAAACAGACCCTTCAACCCTCAGAGGCTTCCCCACCACTGAAAAGCACTTTGCAGTAACACATAAACAGTGCAGGAACCAAGAGTACTGAGAGAGCTGCAAAGGCTGATTAAGGTACGAATGCTGGCAAAGCTGTAGGGGGAAGCTTTCATAAGCATTTGCCTCCACTGGGTGCGACAGCAGCACACACTGTCAATCACCTCCCTTCAATAAGTGCTCACATTTTTCTCAAATTAAAAATTAAGACAACACAAATCCCTAGGAATAGCATACAGTTTCTATATATATCACCCAGTGAGCTAGCAGCACTGAAGTGAAGCAAGAAGCTTCTGACATTATCACGAGCATCTTCTTCAGTCTTCCTCTACCATAAACATGGAGTCCTCTGAATAGTACAGAAACATGCATGAGGAACTTCTTATTTTCTCCAAAAAGAAGCAGAAAAAAAAGGTTCTTACTCTCCTCTTTTTAGCCCCTGTTTACTAGGGGCCAGTAATTTTTCATCATCTGACCCCTATCCCTTAGTCGCTGCTTGTACTTTCACTGTGGACTGGTGTGAAGCACAAGCATGGAGGGAGAAGTCTGGCTTTGCCTCAGCCCCACGTCATCGTTCTAGTCCCCAGGGTTTAACACAACCAGGCTTTATAGCACCAACAGATAATACATGCACCACCAACAAGTCTTGCTGACAAAAAGCTGCATTAAGCATTGTTTACCTCTTTAAAACCTTGAATAGCAGTCAACACAAAGAAGCTGCAGCGTGCTAAAGGATCTGAAGAAATAGCTGTATAATCAGTTTTTGCTGAAAGCCTGGAATATATTTTAATGTGAATATTGCCAAGCTCTTTAATGTCTGCCCATTGGTTAAAGCCTTAATATCCAGGCTAGATTTGAGTAATTTCTTAGGGGCTTTTATAAAAGCAGGAAATATTAACAACTAAAATTTAATTCAGCTTTTTCAGTGATGCATTGCCATAATATATAACAACATACCTGTAGTACTCTTCACAATCTTATCCATCATGTGCTTAAATTATTCACAAGAAATAAAAACTTACTCCTAAGATATGCTAATTTGTTGAGGTTTTATAGATTCAACTGCTTCACCTGTATGATCCATGAAGTCTGTCTGTCAAAACCTAAGTCTCCAGGGAACATAGGTAGCACAAAGGGCAGGATTTCACTTTCCCAGAGGTTTAAACCAGAGAAGAATGTGACTGAAAGCTGAACTAGAAGGACTGCAGTACAATACACATTTCATTCACAGTGGAGTGAATGCAGCAAAATAGTGGTAAAACCCACTGCAGATCTTTTTTATTACTTTGTATTACAAAAATTCCAAAGGGCCCCAGCAGAGCTTAGGACTGCAGTATACAATGTTCTCTGACATTTTAACAGAATTTTTGTCTTAATGATCTTCAAGTTTCCTCTAGAGCAGTCATCCTCTGGGCTTAAAGCATCCTGGCTTCAAGACTTTGTTGGTTCAAGACTTTGGGAAAGCTCTAGTGCATCATGAGGCCAATAGCATTTCAATCACTTTATGGGTTATTGCTGGAAATACAATATAAGGTATTGTATACTAAGATGTATACTAAGGTCAAACACATCTATGTTCCTTGCATCACCATGAACAACTATGAACTTAGTGTTTATAGGCAGTACTTGAAGAGCATGCTGAGGAAAGATGCACAAGAGAACACAGTTTGCATTCTTGTGATGCTTAGACTGAAGCACACATTTCTGAAAAAAATATATTTTCCCCTCCGCACAACGGCTTAAGGTTTAAAGATGATTACAGCCAAGGATAAGACAATCCAGAAAGGTTGTCTATCTCTCTTGTTTTTCAAGGCTGGAAGGGATAAGCCCCCAAGTAACTTGATCTAACTAGATGTGCTTTGAGTTATGGATGTCTCATCCAAACAAAGTTATTTTATGATTCTAAAACATTCAATCAATAGTATCTTCCTCTGAGTTTGGTTGTTACCTTTGAGGTAACAACCAAAGGCAGTCTCAAGGGTTTGTGAGTGTACTTCTGCACTCTGCAACTGCAAGTTCCAAGCTTTCTTGTCAGGGTAACAGATTTCAGCCACTCAGACAAGATATTTGAGTGGGATGTGACCATGCTACAGCCATTTGGTAAGAAGCTGGTGAGTTGTGCTCATGGAAATATACACAGCTTTTCAGTTTTCTCCAAAGAAGCCGTTTGGCCTTCTTCCTCAGGGAACCTGCAGCTTTCCTTCTTGAGACATCTCATGCATTATAAGCTGCAAATAAGCTTTTCATACCAAGGCACTCTTTTTTTTTTTCCCCTGGCCATACTTTGCCATTTTACTAGCTGTTTCAAGAAATCCAGAGCTATACATATTTTGTAATTATGTCTTGTAATCTTTCTGATAAAGTTTCCTCCATCACTTCCTAGCCACGTCCATCTGAAGGAATGCCACCTCCACAAGCTGGTGGCCAGAAAACAGCTATCCTGGGAAATGAAATGTGTTAAATGACAAAGGACTGCTCTGCCTGCCTAAGGCATTACTCTTTTGATGTCTGCACAGAAACATGCTGAGGGGGAAATGAAAAGGCTACCAGCCCTGACTATACTAGCTGCAGCTGCACATGGGAGAGGAACAGGAATTCTGTAAGGTCAATCTGGCCTTCAAGTGGAAATGCAGGAACTGTTAATGGGGAGCAAGTGTTTGCTTTGCTCTTTCTCTTGTTCTTCTGACCAAAGCAGGACTTAAAAGGGAGACAAGGTGAGAAAACAAAGAATATGGGTTCTAGGGAATGAAGCAGCTTATTATAAAGCTATTATGAATAGTTGGCTTGATGCTTAGCTAGGGGATAATGAAGTTAGCAATTAGAAATGATGAATGGTTATAGGGGCTGTATAATTATATGGAAAGATTTTCATCTTTATATCAGACAGGTTGAATTCAGGTCAAGTCAGTACCAGCTGAACACGAATGCCATCTGATTTATTTCATCAGGTTTGTGGAATGAGTTAGGTCCCTTGTAAGCTGTCTGGGACAAAGGCTTATTCATAAGTAATTATCTGCAATAAGCACCTCCACTTGCATGAGGCAGGGCTTTAAACAAAGTACTGTTCAAACAGCCTGGCTTTAAAAATGTTACAATTCAAGTAGATAAAACTGTAGCAGTATTACTTAAATATGACAAAGAGAAAGATGGCATTGTTTGTCCAATAGTTCACAGAAATGATGTGCTGGAGCTTTATTTGAATCTATGTTCAATTATGAGCCAGTTCTTCCTGCCTGGGCATTTAGAAATTGCACAGAGTCTGTTGGGCAAAACTGCAGTCTATATAAAGAAGAGAGGAACATAAGGTGCCCTTTACTAGCCACCATGTTCATCAGCTTCTTTCAGGAGTCTGTTTCTGCTCTCACAAATCTCCCCGGTGAGAAAGAGAAGGCGTGTTAGTACCAAGGAATGGCGTCAGCTTCTGGCTTGGTAGCAAGGGCTAAAAACAACATTATCTTTACACAATAGACAAGTCCTCTCCTATGGGTCATTGCCAGAGCAGCACTGGAGTTTGCAGGTCACAACTCATTGTTCAGATCCTCTTTTGAAATTTTGGCAATTCAGAATTATAAATCCTCTATTTTTTACATTTGGGAATAGTAAATATATACATGAGACGAGATTAGTGGTGTTGGTGAATGGAGACTTAGTTAAGGGACAAAAAGAGGTAGGGAAACTGGATGAGAGAAGGTATTTAGGAAATCTAGTTGATCATGGAAGGAGAAAAAAAAATAAAACAAGGACAAAATACAGAGAGCAAATACACAGAGACCCCAGAGAAACTGTGGTGACCTGACCCATCAGCGGGGTTATACTGATGTAGTCCACTGTCATTGTCACTGATTTAGCACAGACTTAAAATTCCATGCACTATAGTGCTTCATCTAGCACCCTGTCCAGCAATGCTACTCTGCTGCATGTTCTACTTTGAGTCTGTGCAATGGGACCACATCTGGCATTTGCTGCAGTATAATCATGTTGAATAACTGGACTGTGCAAACTTTTTAAACATCAATTTCCTCAAGTCCATAGAAGGACTAGTACAAAACTAATGGTGTGGAGGAGAGTGAATGGGAGGTTAACCAGTCATCAGCTCCCCATTCTAGGCTGCACTGTCCATACAATCAGATTTTGTATTTTGACAATTGCACCTCAGTTAAAGTAATTACAATTACATTAAGTTTGAAACTTGGAGTTTAGGACTAGGACTTCTGGAGTTGTGAATGCCTCCAAGGCAGGAATGTGCTTATTGAGGTACAACCAAGTAATATTAAATCGAGGCATCTGAGAGAGGAGGTGGAAGGCAGTGTCTTCATGGCTAGGAAGAAAAAAGTACAGCTTTGTAAGGCTTTGTAAGACAAAGAGAATCTAGCTTTGGATGGCACAGGAGGTAATCTCTTCATTTCTTTCTGTGCCTTCTTATCCTCTGAGAACAGATAGAAGCAGTCATTTTGGACAAGAAAGGAATGGGGAATGGTTGCAGTTAGGTTCAGGAGAAAAAATCAGGAGCTAGCTGAGGTGCTAAATGAGTCAAGAAAATTCTTTGCTCTCACTTAAACTACTGTGTACTATTACTTATTCTTCTGATCTTTTCTTTCATTGTTAAAAGCCCGTGGATTGAATACATGTATTGTCTTTATATTCTGTCTCCTGGCACATTTGACTCTGAACACATAACATAGCATTTTTGCTGCACAGTCATGGTAACATTGGGACGATTTTACAGACATTGAGATTTCCAGTGCATAGCCCCAGATATCCAAAGGCTTACACCTGTCCAGTGTCAGAGCTGGTGATGCTAGGTTTGACAAAATGACATGATTCAGGGACACTCAACAAGAGAATGCTAGCTTTTAGGAAAACACTAGGGAAGTCTCATGGTCCTGAGGGTCCTGAAACGTGAAGTACAATACCCATAACCTTTGTTTTTTGTTCACATGTTTTGAAATTGATGGTGGCTATACAGATATAGAATACTCAACTGCATCACAGAAGCAATTTAGAAAATATACGTTGGCTCTGCATAATATATACTTGTAAAGTTTAGGATGGTCCTTCCATGTCTCAGTAGACACAGGAGGTGCTGCAAGCCTGACTCATTCGCCTCTGTTGACAAGAAGCATGGCATTATTTAAGATGAGAGACACTGTAATATCAGTGTCTTTTAGTTCTAAGGTCTAAAACTGTGCCAGCATTCTGTGAAGTAATACCTTCCAATGGTCTACTGCTTGGGAGGATGAGTAGTGGTCTAACTATCTTTTAAATGAAGATTACAAAGTGGGGTTTTTTGTAATTTTTCAGTTTTTCAGGCATCACTTGTTAGTATCTTTGGCTATAAAAGGTGCCTGGAATCACAGGTCAGGTAAGACACAGGCCTTTTAAAAACGTGAAAACATTTTTCAATCATACTTGTGCTGATAAAGATTTTTGATAATGCAAGCCCTGCAAAAATAGGCTTCCAGTAAACAATGGATCTACAAACTTGGGATGACTTAGTTAAAACCAAAATAGAACAGGGAGATGTCACAATGCAAAGCTTTGTGTTTGGATGGTTGGTATACCTTTATAAATTTAATCTCTGTAGATTAATCATTCTCTGTAGTTTACTGTGCTTATAAAATTAAATACACTGAAATTCAAACCAAGGATCCTGAAACAAGCCCAGCTAGAGGCATTAACAATGCTCCAGTGAGTATGCTGGCACACTTTGATATTCCAGGTCAATTAAGCTTGTTCTAAGCAAAACATCTGGAGCATTCTAAATCCAGCTTGCTTTAAAATCTAAATCTATGCTGAGCTTCTCTTCATTTCTTTAAGATGCTTTTTAATTATAGTTCTGATCAATGCCATTTTGAAAAAATAATTTCCTGTGCTACTTTCCCCATTAACAATTAAAATTACTATTTTCTCTCCTTCTACTCCGGATAGCTTCTCAGAGCAGAGCATTAAAATCTTAATTTCTGTTCATTAGCATTGATTTTTGATCCAAATACAGAATTCTAATGTTGGTATATGGTCTGAAGGTTTTAGAATTTAGTCATACCTTCCCCAGCCTTTTTCTTCTCAGAGCTGGAATGAAACAAATGCTTAGGGTATTTAAGGCTAGATACAGATCTAAGCTAAGAAAATGAGTCTTCATTGCTTCTTAAGACTTTATAAAGGGACTAATTGATATCAGAATTGAAATGCAAGGAGTACTTCCAACCCACTTAACAGATAAAGAGTTATTTAAATAAGCATTCAACAGATTTTGTCTTTTATATCTATATATATTGAACCATGTGAAACTGGGCATCTTTGGAGAATGCACTTTCTTGGCAAAAACCTAATGCTCTCAGGTTCTGGCCATAGGATATTGTAAAAAGATTCCACACCCTCCCCCTTTGCCCCCTTTTTCTCATGGAAAAAATGCAACCAAATAATATTTCTTCTGTGCCAAATTGGCCCCACCTGCAGCTGCATTCTCAGCCTCAATATTCAAGAACATCTATGTCTCTGAGGCCATGCTGTGAGTCCATTCACTCTGAAAAGCAGACAAACAAGCTGGGCACCCTTCATGCCTCAAATGATTTTTTTTTATTCTTTAGTTTTTTAAAAATTTACCTCAATACTTTGAGGCCTTTCCTAAAACATAAGTCCCAGAAAGGTTTCTGTTTGATAACTTTCCTCCTGTATACACTGAAATTTCATTTTGGCCTTGTCTTATGGGAAAAACATCCCACTGGATCTGTATCAACTCTTCAGCAGCTTTACCTTCCCCATAAAGCTATGAAAAACCCCTATAAAGTCAAGGTACAGATTAATGCAGAATTAAACTCCCATCATGTTAAACTGAATGCAAATACATGCAAATATTGCTGTAAAATGTCTTTTGCATTGCTCAGTATAAGGTAAGTGAAACCATGACTACAGATGTAATTTTCAAAGGAAAAAACACACCTAGAACCTCTTTGGCTCCACTATGGAAAGTTCTCTTCAAAGAGAATGATTTCCTTGCAGTCTGTATTGCAAAAAAGGCCTCTTATATGTCTTACTTTAGATATTAATATTTTATTATGGATGCAGAGTGAGAAAAAACTACTAAGTACTAGTAAGTCTAGCAGAATTCAGTCCTTTTGTAGCAAGAGCCCATTTCAGTAGTGATTATTAGGGCATCAGTGACACTGCAAAATCTTCCCAGATACACCAATACCTAAAGCAGAGCTAAACTGCATCAACACAGAGCACCAGAAGAAAATCCCCATTTGTAATTGTACTGCACTGAGTTCTGGAAGCCTTTGTAAAGATACAAGGCTTAATCACCAAAGAAAAGACTCAGAAGGAGCTCCTGTCCTGTTACATGCAAATGTACTTATGCTGTGGATAAGTAACTGAGATACAGCAATGCCTTGCACAAACTGACTGCATGTCTGAAGTAGGCCTGCAAGATACACATCAGAAAAGAGGAGCTTATTTTTAATGATGGCTCCAGTCAGCCCTTGTAGACACATTTACCTAAAAATCCTCAATATCTTGGCAAGAAGTGACTGTAAGTCACTACTGCACCTAGGCCTGGGACTGGCATTTGCTTCAGAAGAGATATATCTACAGAAAGCAATATATTGCTGCAAAAGGATGCATGGACCGTGACATATTATCTGGAAGAAGCACTGTGCCAACACATTGTGCCATGCAGATGCTCTGTTAACTGGCTGTGAGAAGAAGAAAAAGAAAGAGCTGGCATTTTTTAGCTTCCCCAGGATTTGTGGTAAAAGCTAGCAGTCACATTGCCCATTGAAAAGAAATATCAACTGTGCGTGGGTAGTGTACAGGCTCTTATGCCAAGATGCAGAAGCAGCATCTCAGAGGTGGCTTTCCAAGCTATTTGTTTTCATTTTTTGTTTCCTCTTCTAAAAAAAGAACTACTGAACCATATTCTGGCACTTAGAAGCCTCCCAAAGATGATGTTTCCAGTGGTATATAGACGTTTTTGCTATTGCACAGACCTTTGTTATTTACATGTTTACAGTAGCATACATGCATTACATATAAGAATGAATACTTTGTTTACCTAGTGTCCCTAAGGGGGCTGAATTACTGAGGTCTGAAATATCTCCATCCTTTTTCCTGCCCTGGGGCTGATTGCTAGCCTGCATCTGTCAGTCACAGGAACTGAAGGTTAGGTGGCCAAAATAAAAGCTACTGCGAAGAAAACATGTTTTACAGAAAAAAATATGAAAAGAAAAATCTATAATTATCCAGTCACATTAGTGACAGTGAGATCCTCCCAGCTTTCCAACCATGTACAATTAGCAATTGTTTTAAACAATCAATGAGTTAATTACAGCAGTAACTTCCCATTACATTTCACAGGGAATGTATTATTTGGTGGGGTGCATTAGAAACTGTAAAGCAGTACTTTTATTTAAAAGACAAGCAGAGAGAATACCAAGGTAAGCAGTGTATGCCTGAGTCCTACATGACTTCCCAGCAGCATTCCTCTTTGTAGTGCCAGTGGCTCTTTTCCTTTTGGGGTACACTTTTTCCTCACCAAATAAGACCTGAAGCCCCAGCCAGGCTCCAAATATATCTTCTCCTGAATGCAGAATCTCACCTACCCACTCAAAAAGCACACTTGGTGGCACAGCATAAGCAATCTAGCAATGCAACCACCATTTACCACTCCCTTACTCTAGGTGACACATTCAGATGTGGCTTAAATAAGACAGGACTCCTGCCAGTAACCACTTTTCTCTTTGAACACTAAATTGTTGATATGTTCCTAAGCTTTTTTGCTTCTCTTTTTAAAAGCTTCTTACTAGAAAAGATTAATGACTTTACTGTCCCTGTGAAAAATGGTGAGGGAAGCACTGCTAAGCACAGCTACGATTTATCTATCTATCTATCTATCTATCTATCTATCTATCTATCTATCTATCTATCTATCTATCTATCTATCTAATCTATCTATCTCCTACTGCTTAGCTTTGATTTGCTGCAGAAACACAATCTTAGCTTGGTATGAGATACTCATTTGTATCAAAGCAATTGATAAATTGATGCCTACAATAAGAGCTGGTATCATAATCTAGTACCTCAAGCTTTTGTGGTTCATTATCATCTCAAGAGTGCCCAGGTCTGAATTCAATTACATGTTTCCAGAATGCAATTTCAATTTCATGCAGTGATTGTAGACTTCTAGATTCAGCCCAATAAAGCCAGCAAAAATATTCCTGTTGAGTTTCAACTGGTGCCTGGTTCCTTGTCATGTGGGCAATTGGGCATTTCATTACAAGCGGCAGAAATCTGCATTGCTGGGACACAGTCAAAGGGTCTACCTACTGCTTTCAGAAAATCACTGCTGCTTTGATAAAAAAAGCAGCTCCTTATATGCATACTGACTCCTAGTTTCCAGACTGGATGAAGCAAGGGCCTACACCAAGGAAAGAGTCATTTCACTCAGATGCAGGGAATGCATTCTATTTTGGAACCCCAAATGGCAAGCTTGTTGCTCAGAGAACATATATTCTCTCAGTCTCTCAAGAAAAAAGAGGGAACCAGCACAGGAAACAGCTAGGGCATGCATTAGGAAAGCTATAAATTGTAGTGTTTCTGTCTTCCTAGCTCTAAACAAGGCTGAGTAATGGCATGTCATTGCTCTGCTTTGGGGATGGCCGTCAGGTAAGCTACTACCTGCTAGGGGAGAATGAGATGAAAGCGAGTCAGCACCAACCTGTCCTCTCACTTCAAACTCGCTGAGCATCAGCCACACTCTCTATATCTTTGCTAACCTTCAGTGCCAAACCCAGTATCCACTCTCCTGAGCATGAGTTATCTTCCCCAGTGCTTGCCAATTACAATGTACAGATGCTGGGAGGCAAGGAAGGCACTGACATATATTGATGTCTTTATGCAAACATGGACATTGACATAATGCACAAAGTTGGCCTGAGAAACAAAGACACACACCTGACTCCATTCTAGATAATTTGCCTCTCTTTTAATGGATGATAAAGTGTATTACAAACTAGTTCACAGAACAAATTTAATATTTTGTCTCAGTCTTGAGATGGGTATTGTTTTTCATTGCCTTATCACATTCAGTCTCTGAGGTTATGACACAATGAAAGTTTCCTTGTAATAATTGCAAAGAGACTTCAAAAAGAATTTTGTTTCCCTAATGGAGTGTCACCAGATAATGATTAATTTGTCTCTCCCTTGAGATCTCAAAGAAAGAAGATTTAAAAATAACCCCAACCAAATAAAAAAGCGTCATGTTTTCAAATATGAGTAGTGACTACACGGGCCTAGCTTAATATGCACTGAAGACTTTCAAAAGCAAGGTGTGAAAATTTTCTAAAAGGCAGTCCCCTTTAAAATGTGTCCAGCCAGCCACATTAGCTAACAAACAAAAGCACAATTGTTTGGGAAGTGTAAGCCTAAACACCACCAATTTTAATCCCATCTTAAATACAATTTCAGAAATGACAGCATGGACTTTACAAGCAGAGAGCAAAGAAACAGCAGAGAATGACTCCTGCAGACACAATCACACATGTGACAAAAGGAGGGTTGCAAGTGCAGCAGTTGTAACAGCACTTCTTCAGGGAAAACCAGCTAGTAAGCAAGAAAACTCAGGCATAAAACAGGTCAAAATCACTCTAAAATGACTCAGAGGTCTCAAAGGCTGAAAACAACAGGTCAATTTTAATGGCTGCAAAAAAAAATCCAGCGCTGTTCTTCTGAGAAGTTATCCTCAGAAACAAAAGGATGAACAGAAGCAGGGCTGATTTGCAATTAATCACTGCTACAGAAAATTCTCGGGTAACCTACACCATGGATGGACACAATCCTGATCTAACAAGGAGAGGAGTGTGTCATCTGGCACAGACTGTGTCCCATTTAAACATGAATTTGCAGCTTCTGATGAGTCCATCCTTTAGGACAGCTTGGGTCAGTCTGTTGACTTGGTAATTAGTGTTGGTGCCTACAATGAAGGCCATCAGAGACTCAGCCATGGTTTCTTCATTTTGGATTGGTCCCTGAAAGAAATGCCTGTGTTTAGCCACTGCTGATTTGACTTTTTTATCAGATGGTTTCCCCTCACCCTCCTCAGCCTGTCAGCTTTCCAAGACCAGACACTTTAGTGGCCACTCTAGATTGGTGGTGCTGGTTTTATTTTGTTAATTCTCTGTTTCTTTGTGCAAAAATCCCAACAAATCACTGTTCAACACGATGGCATCCAGACTAAATGCCTCTACTTGCTTCTGCTGCTTAAGGCATCTGTCAATAACTGATAAGGATTACTTATCTCTGCAGATGGCTTATGTTTTGGCAGAAGGGGAAAAACCCATCACCTCCAGCCTAAAGGAGGATTCTTAAGCGGAGGTTAGTCACTCCTGCTGCTCATGACTATATGCTCAAGCCTTGGAGCTACTGCATCTCCATGGCTTGTGAATGGGCCAAAGCTTCTTTCTCACTGTGATAAATATGCAGAACACCACACTAATTACCTCAATACACTGCTATGTAAGATAGCATAAGTCTATCAAGTTCAATATGACTAAATCCTTTACTCTCACTTGTGATGTGACTTACAAATAGGAGCAATAAATAACAGTTGCCTGAATGATAAATCTGTCTCTCCCCTCAAAGATCTACACTTGTTTCACATCCTGTGCAGATGAAATATCCCTGGGTCATCTCCTCCATGTGAGGTGAACATTGAATCATAGAAGAATTAAGGTTTGAAAAGACCTCCAAGATCAAGTCCAACTCTTGACCAAACACCACCATGCCAACTAATCCACTCAGTGTCATGCCCAGTCATTTCTTAAACACTGCCAGGGATGGTGACTCCACCACCTCCCTGGGCAGTCTGTTCCAATGCTTTACCACCATTTTAGTTAAGAAACTCTTCTTGATGTCAAACCTAAACCTCCCCTGGCAAAATGCAAGACTATATCTTCTTGTCCTGTTGCTGACCCCCATCTGACTATATCCTCCTTTCAGGCAGTTGTAGAGAGTGATAAAGTCTACTGTGAATCTTTTCTTGAGGCTTAACACCTCCAGATCCCTCAGCTGGTCCACATATGACTCACTCTCCAGACCCTGCAATCAGCTTGTACTGGTTATACAGTATAAGCAGTTATACCATGACCATGAAGGACTAGAGCAAAACAGGTAAATTTAAAGTATGTGGGGTCACAGCTTGGGCACAGCAGCAGAGTGAACTGGCCTCTCAATGCTAATGATCCCACCAACTTTCTTCCAATGATCATTTCCAGACATAAGTTTGCCCCAGGAGATATAACTCTCATCTGGGTCAGGACTCCAATGAGTAGATTTGCTTTGCCTTTGGGAAATAGAAAAAATACATTTGGCTAGTTACATCATTTAGATTTTTTCACTCTGTAACTGCTTAGTTACTTAGCTGATGCTTTCTGAGTTGCAGAAATGAAAGGAGAAAAGCCATTGCTTCTTCATTTAATTCCTTCTCTAAAAATGTGATCTTCCCCCCTCCATTTCCCATCCTTATTCTCAGTAATTTTTTATTTTAAATATTTAACAGAGATACAATACTATCAGGTTTGGTTTGGTTTTTAAAAATTAGAATAAAGACGGCTCAGAGTCATATGCTTAAACATACACCTATTCACTTGTTTCAGATAGAGACAAAACACTTAGCAGAGAAGTAAAATACTGTTCCCTATGCGCCCTACTGAAAAAAAAAAGCAAAAAAGTCAGTAAGGCATAGGTGAACATAAAATAATACAAAATTCTTAGCTGTCTAGATCAGCAGCATGCAGGCAGTAAAACTGAAAGAAATCTCATTAGCATGACATAACAGTCAATTATAGTAAGCAAGATTTGATGTTAAGTACTGCAGCCTGATTAATCAGCAGATATTCCTGTCAGTGAAAATGGTGCTCTACAAGTTTAAAGTTTTAGTTCACTGCACCACATTAAGCAAAAGGTGGGGAAAGGTACAAAGGGAGACAGATTCATCTTTTGTGTAATTGCGCTGACTCCAAAAGCAGACTCCTTTCATTCTTGAAAAACCTCTGACTTGATATCAAATCCATGCACACTCAAAGGGATTCTCCTGATCATCATTTCCCAGTAGGATATTGAAGCATTTTTGCTTTTTAAGTGTTTTCCCAATAAATTTCTAATAGTATATACATTGACAACAGGAAAAACAAATGCTTCAAAACATTCTGGGTTAGGTTCACATCTGAAGACTCGCACCTGAAGGCAAAACACACCACAGAAGGTGTGTGGTGGGCTTGAAACCCAGACCTGATCACATCTGGAAAAGATTGCAGTACTTGGGGGCTTGTTTTCAGGCATGCCTGGCCTTGCTGTGCTCAGCAAAACTGAGTTTCCCATTGCATAAGTTTAAAAAAACTACCCCAAACCAGAAACCCAAAGTCTTTACATAAAGTTCTTACTCACATGGAATCTCCCAAATCTCTTCTACAGCTTAGAAGACAGCTTAGAGACTCACAATGTGAATATTTCAGTTTTGCCTATACTTATCCTGAACTGCTACAGAATGAAGGGCCATTTTAACATTATGCCACTGAACTGACTGCCCTGAGATCCTGAAATCCCTTTGATCTAAATTATCCTCTGATGCTAAGTAGCATTGGTATATTCAAAACTGAATTTTGGTAAATTGGAAAATAATTTTGGGAAAAGCTGACTAACTCAAATTCAAGATCCCTAAAACACTAAACTTTGAAAAAAATAGCATGAAAATTCAATAATAGTGCTACAATTTCTTTTGGTTGTTAGTAAATTCTGAGCAATCACATAGGACTTCTTTCCTATTTCACTGTTCTGAAACAACTCAAAGTGTTACGAACTATTTTCAAGCAAGAATATTGTTAACTCCGTAGTGGGGGTTTCCCTTGGCATCTGTCATGAGGAAGAAGAAACAACTTTTAAACAACACTTGATTCTCTAAAAAATGCTCTCTTTTTGAAAACAGTTTTTTTCACTACAGCTCCACTTTCAAAAGTTTCCAGCATTTTCTTAGTTTGCCTACATTGTGAATTTATGCAGATATGACAACTGGTTAAGAGAACTAGAAAAACAGGAACATTTTGCCATTTCTTACAGACATTTTACATGGGTCTACCAGACCAAGATAGTGTGAAACAAGACTTACTTAGAGGCAGAAATACTGCAATGGTGGTCAAAGGCACAGCTGCAGTTTTTCAGTTTGCTCTGTAATTCACTTGTAAGTAGATACCACATTAACCCTAGTCATTTGATTTCAAAAATACAACCTTGCACTGATTTTTCTGGGTTGGTTATGGTTTTTTTGTTTGTGTTTTGGGTTTGTGGTAATTTTTTTGGCTGTCTTTTGAGTTTGTTTGTGGTTTTTTGTTGGTTTTGTTTTTGTTTTGTTCATTGGTTTTGCTTTTTGTTTTCTTCGGTTTGGGTTTTTTGTTTGTTTGGGTTTTATTTGTTTTTGTTTGTTGTGGTTTTTGTTTTGCTTGTTTTACCCTCTCAGGTTAACAAACCACAGAATTTCTAACAGACACGTTTGCTCCTTTATCAGCTTGATAGGCTGTTAAAAATGCCAGACACCTGTTCTACTGTCTGAGAGTGGTAGGTTCAGAAAGTTTGAGGCATCTGGACTTTACTCACATACCTATTGCAATCTATTGCTTGAAAATCAAGGCAAAAATAACAAAGTTTGAGACCGTTTCTCAGTTTGATAAATTCTAGCTTCACTGCTGAGCTAGAATTTTTCTTCTAATCAATGTATGAAAGACTGTGTTGGACTATTTTCTTTCTTTGTCACCCATCACATAGAGTTTCCTCAGAAAAGTTCTCATTTGCAGATTGTTTATCCAATAAAGCATGATGACTCCTTCAGAGATTAAAAGTCTAATCTTCAGTAAAATTGATCAACTCTTATGAAAATTAATAGGCCTGTGCTTTCCTACCTAATCCTCACTCTTACTGCCCTTATGGAGGTAATGCATAGAAAGAAGTGATGCAGAGCACAGAGAAAGTTTCTGTAAGAAGACATCTGAATTATATTTTTTTCTTCAATATTTTTGAAAGATACTGTAGTGATATGTTGTGAAACAGGACTATCTAGTGAGCTTTCTTGATAGCTGTGAATGTATTTGACTACACAGATGTCACCTATAATATAATGGAGCAATGGCATTACAGAAATAATGGCTATAACCTTTTAGTGCCTACCTGGGGAGATTTCCCTGCAGAGAGACGACATTCAGTGGTCTAGATCACAGGAGAAGGACATTCTCCTGTAGCTGCACCCCAAGACAAGATAAACTATTTCTGAATTTCAATTTGCCATGGGTCTGTATTTTGGGAGCAAAACAAGCAGGGCTGCAGTCTCAATAAGAGAAATGAGTTCCAAAGACTCAGCACTGCTTCTTAGGAAGGTCAGTGCAGGAAGTGTAGCTCTGCTAACACATCAGCAAGGGCAGTGGATTTAGATTGCTGCTAGTTAAAGTCACAATACTGTATCTATTGTATGATTCCAGTGGCAACTACAGATATGAAAGATGCCTTATACTTATCGATGTTTTACCTTAAGTTTTTTTACTGTGGATACCTCCATTGAGAAATAAACTCAGGACAAAGATTTGGCAAACACTGTTAGCACTGACTGAATACACAGCACAGTAGGCAACATCAGTATTAGGGAGGACCAATAATCATGTACCACATTTTACAAACTTGTAACAAAGATGACATTACCCACCACTAAAATCTTCCCCTCTTACATATAAGGTTTACACAAACAACACCATAAAATAAACACTTATAACCACTTCTTAAATAGAATTTGAAACAGCGCAATTCTCTAGGCTAACCTAAAGTCAAGGTCATGCCCTGCCAGGAAAAAAATGAAACAATAAAAAAAGCTGTTATTTTGTTTTAATGGAATGGCTTAGTGAATTAAATGCTGGGGGTTTGGTTTGCATTTCCAGTTCTTTCCCAAATTTCTACAACATTAGCAGAGTTGTTTAGCTTAGTCTCCATACGTTATTATTTTCGTACTTAGATGTCTAGTTTCATCATGGATGTCTGGTTTTAGCATCTGTTTGTGTCCCCTTTAAAAGACAGCAGAGAAGGATGCAAGCAGAATACCCATTTTGCTCCATGCCATGACCATATCTATTTACCTAACTGTGACACGGGTCTATAATCACAGCACTCCATGCCAGTAAACAGCTTCTTTCTCCCTCACTTTAGAACAGCTTAACCAGAAGCCCACAGGACACTTCCCATTCAGTTTCTTTGTGCTAAGTCAGTTGCTTCTGTACATGTGCTTTCTACTCTGACTCACAGTTTGTCTCTAGCTCCGCTTTGCAGCCTGACAGCTGCCATAGTTCTGCATAACCACGGAGCGCAGAATAAGCATAAAACTGGCTCAAAGTCCAAATTCCATTTCCAAGTGCATCCTCTGGCACTTTTTTGAACAAGCCCTTTATTTTGTCTCCACCTTTTAGTTCCCCTCCCCTGCTTGGTTTCAGGCTTATCCTGTTTTCATGCAAATGTGCAGACAATGATTTTGGTAGCCATCAGGTATTGGTAAAATATAGCTGCATTTTCTATCATCTTGCAGTACCTTCAAAATCACATGTCAGCAACAGGGTTAAAAATAAAAAAATAGCAGCAGAATATATTTTTCTCCTTCCTCAGCATTTTTTTCACCCTTTCCTGAGCTTCTTTGTGACCGAGGGCTGAGAAAAGTACCACTAGGCCATTTCAGGTCTTCTAGATAACTTTCTATACCACCTCCACTGCTTGTGCTGTTATTCAGCAGTTACTGCAGATCTCAGTTTCAGTAGGATTTGCAAGTCAATCCTCTATCTGTAAATCCCAGATGGCTCAGTGATTTTTAGCACAGCTATTGATCTCTTCATTCACAGATACCGGCTTCTGGGCAAACACACCCAGCTGCTTTCATCAACCCCACCTGACTGCCACTGGCAGAAAAGAGGACTTTGCAAACCTGGACACTACCGCTAATAATACTGCCACTTTGAGCAATAAAATTAGGCAGGAATAAGCATATGGTTTGCACGTTTGCCTACCTGATTACAAGGCTGCTGCCAGGCTCCCTCCCTTGCTCTGCAACAGCTGTGCTTTTGGCAGCTGAGCAACAGCCTTCCTAAGTGTCATGCTCTGAAAACGCACACGCTCTACACGCACCCATCCAGCCTTGCCGTGCCAGACAGCCCCTTCTCCGCCGTCAGCCAGCCGAAAAACAAGTTGCAATTCAATGACCAGCTCCCATATGAAAGGAAGATACAGAGGTCGGAGCAATCAATGCAATTAAGCGTTCTGAAAACAATGCAAGGCTTTTTGTAAAATGAGAACAATTGGGTTTTATTTGTCCTTTCCCCTCCTCTCATATACTACCTATAAATCAAGAAGGTCTTCAGCAAATCACTGCATATTTGGTGCCAACTGTTGGCTCCGTCTTCTATCTTACACCACTGCGGAACAGCCAGAAAGCATTTGGGCTCCCTGGTGGTGCAGAAGTGAACTGCTCCTTACCTCCACGAGGTAGGGAATCGTGTCTCCTCACTGAGACCTCTGAGGAACGCGACAAGGGAATAAGCCAAAGGTCTAGCTAGCCTTCCCTCCCCACCTATGCTCTTCCCCACAGATCACTAAGCTTGCTACAATAAATCAAGCCTCCACAAGGCTGTGGCACCAGCAGGAGATTTCAGGCAAAGTGGCACGGTATTTTATATGCGACTCGTTCACATTTTGCATGCTGTTTGTTGAGCTTTGTTACATGCAGTTTTGTCTCCTGCAGGGAATTACTCAGCCAGGCAGTCACATGGCTGCAGCAGCATAATTAGAGGATTCAAAGTGTGCTAAGCTCATCTGGAAATCATACGAGGTGGGGAGATAAACAAACCCAACTGATGACAAGGAGCTACTATCTCTGCGCAAGTAGCAGCTTGTAACTTCCCCAGTGTGCACTCTCCCAGGGGCTGCTGTCACAGAAAAACTCTATGAGTTACGGAGTAATGTAAACCCCACCTAAGTTTGAGAGGAACCCATCAGTACATGGAGTCCAAAATAAGAAGGCAAACAGGCTACAACATGCCCTCAAGAAGGAAATGAGTATAGGAAAGAATAATATGTATGAATGTGAATGTATCAGATTTGGGGGCCTAACAGTTTCAATAGTAACAAAATACAGGACAATTTTAAATTCAAATTCAGGTCCAATACTAATCTTCTCCGAGTGTCAAAGGAGAACATTTCAGAGTTTCATAAGGTTTAAAGGAATCTGATACAAATATTTGTATATGAAATTTTGGGTTAGACCAGCCCCATCATAATGTTTGGGAAAGTATGCAGTACACAAGGAAATTAGAATGGTGTTGTTTATAAAATCTTGTGAAGCACAGAGAGCTCTCCAATTTTGTCATGGTGGGATCAACAATGGAATTTGCACTTGATTTAAAATGTAGCCCAAGATGGTTCTTTGTCTGCCCTGACTAAGCTTAAGGAACATTTCATTCATGTCTGTGGTGCATATGAGTGGTGCATAATAAGACTCTGCAGCTAATGGCATGGATGTCCCATCTGCATGGCCAGGTGCGGTGCTAGGATGTGAAGCCCAACAAAAAGATGCCCATTTCTGGCAGATGCTGTCCATGTGGTTAGGCATATTCCTTAGGGCCCCTTAAATCCTCAGGAACAGATACGCTTTCTTGCTCAGTTGATAAACTGCTTCTAGATGACTTTCAACTTCTTTCACAAATTGCCTGTCATATTTCTCTCCTGAACACACTTTTGCTTATTATTTGTTTTCTTTCCATTTAAGTTGTGTAATGAGGTAGCCAGTTTCATTCTTACCACTTCACTGATTTTGCAGTGTAATGTAACAGATTCGTACAATCGTTACTTCTTTTTTACCAGCATTTCCCTTCTCTCAAGCCCTGCACCAACTATGTATAGCTACCAGTAGCCTTGTCTCCACCCTCAAGTTCCTGAATATCACAGCTCTTGTTTGTAATTCTCCACATGGTCAGGGCTATTACTGATGCTTCCAAAATGCATGCAAAGGGCCAGCCAAAGACCAGAATCTTGATAGAAGGGGGACTGACAGAGGTGTGCAGACTTGCAGTGGGAATGGGCAGCTCCTCAGGTCAGGTCTGTGGTATGTGTCTTCTGAAACTTTCCTTCTGATCCAATACCAGTCTGAAGCACTTTCAAATATAAATCTTTCAGCTTTCCAGAGTGCTTCTCCAATCACTATGTACTGCCACCCTCACTGAGGAGGGAGCTGAGGGGTGGCTGACAGCTGTGACCACAGAATCACAGAATATGCTGAGTTGGAAGGTATCCATAAGGATAATCAACTCCAATTCCTGGCCCTGGACAGGACACCCCAAGAATCACGCCATGTGCCTGACGGCATTGTCCAAATGCTTCTTGAACTCTGTCAGGCTGATGCTGTGACCACTGAACTGGGGAGCCAGTTCCAGTGCCCAGCCAATCTGTGGGTAAAGAATCTTTTCCTGCTATTCAACCTAACCCTTCCCTGAGGCAACTTCAGGCCATTACCTTGGGTCCTGTCAGTGGGCACCACAGGGAGGAGATCACTGTCTGCCTCTGCTCTTCCCCTCATGAGGTTTCCCCCTCAGTCTCTTTTCCAGGCTGAACAGACCAAGTGGCCTCAGCTGCTTCTTGTACAGCTTCCCCTCAAGGCCCTTCATCCTCCTTGTTGCCCTCCTATGGATGATCTCTAATAGTTTCATATGGAAAATAAGTTTCACTGGAAAACAAGCTCAGGAAGAAGAGCTACCGGAATGACAGACCTGGCCCTGCCATGTATGTGAGTATTTTGCTCATTCTGAGCTGGTGATGATTGTGGACACAGAGATATAAATGTGGGCTGATCTCCCAGCACACAGCAACTAAGCAGAGGCCTTGCTGTCTCTTGGGATTCCTGCATCTTTTTTTTTCCTCTCTGAAAACCTTTTCACTTTGGGTATGACACCATGTTGACACTATAATCTCTTCAGCAAGCTGCCCTTTCCTTACCCATTCCACTTATCCCCTGCAAAGCACATTCGGGAACCCTACAGGAAATTAATATTCACAACAAAAACAGAAAAAAGAAAAAGCTGTTAAAGTCCACTTCGGTTGCTGAATATTTTAAAGTGTGATTCCCTAAACTTTGGGGATATTCCGTGACAGGATGTATTTGGTATTGGACTGTAATCTGAATGAAAACCGGCAAAAAGCAGAAAGGTGGCAGAAGATACTGATCTTTGTGATTTTACTGTCCTAAAACTACAAGCCTCTGGAAGGGACATACAGTACTTAACTTTGCATCTCATTTTTCAGCAGAAACCTTTACAATAAAGAGAAAAAAGGGAGCTTAAAACCAGAGTAAAGTCCATCCAATGGAGATCTGGATCAAAATCTGTTACCTGTCTTGTGAAAAAGACAGCAGTGTGTACCACTGTTACCCCCTACAAATCACTAGCTGAATGGGAAGCAGCAAGTAAAGTGGACTGGTGATACGGAGTACTCTGAACAGTTTAGGAAAGCAACACCTAATGGTGATCTCATGAACATCCTTTGTAACCTGACACAAAGCATCATACAGCTTCATCTTGAGCTGTCTGTGCTTGTCTGCTCCAATAAAGAGTTCTCCCCCAATGGAATTTTCTGGTCTGCAGCCTCATCTAGGTTGTGACCCAGGTTAGTTGCTTGTAACAACAGCTTACAAACGTATGGTGGACTCACGTTAAGGAGATCAACATTTACTAAAGAATCAGGTGCTTTCTCTTGCTAGTTTCATCATGTGCAGTGTAAAAGAAAAAAAAAACCAAACCCAAAACCTCAGATCTTAGACTTTAATATTTTAAATCCACTAAATAAATATGGAAGAGCATTCTGTGCAACTGTTCTTTGATTTGCTATGTGTGGTTGGTCTATTTTCTATGCTTTAAAAATAAACCTTATCGAACAGTTGTGATTCTAACATGATGTGGGGAGCTGGGATTCCAAGAGAACCCATGAAGTTGTAGTGCTGTGCTCCACACAGAAAGGGGTAGCCATCAATCTTCATTGCAGCTCCACCAGGTTTACTGAACTCAGTATAGTGTATCCAAACCAACTGCCTTTTGTTTCTGCATGGTAGAGATAAATATGAAAAAAATTTCATTTCATCGAAATTGTAAAAAAGCTTTAAGACCTATCAAAGTGGGAAATGGGCAAAGCTATCTTGTGTCAAGCACAACATAAATGTGAAACAGAGATGCAATACATTATTCTAGTTTTTCCAGAATGGCTTATTTTTAAATGCTGTATCCCTGTGAAACATGTATATCGAATTATTTTTTCTTTCCTCAGCAAAACGTGAAAAATGCCAAAACACCAACATATCCAAAACCTTGTCTACTTCAAAGTCTCTAGAAATAACGTGAATGCCTAGCAGAATTTTAATGATATGACAGAGATTTACTGCAGATTAATTTAAGTATCACTAAATAATGAGGCATTTCAGGGGACTGTAAGATACTGAGGGTTTCCAAATTCATTCTTTTGTCTGTAATACTCTGAGCAATTTATTAATAAAGTTCATATTATGCAGAATTTCACTAAGGCAAATTAAATGCATATTGTTTCAAAAAAGATCTCCACAATATAAATACTCCTAGCATAAAAATGCAGTATTTCAGAAAAAAAATCACAAACCAAAAATACTTTAGAAACAATAATAATACTTTCTTAGCATCTATCATTTTCCAAAACATTCAACAGAAAGAGTAGCAAATTAATCCTTATAATACTCCTTTGAAATTCAGAGACAACTAATTCTTCTTTTACAGATAAGGTCCACTGAGGTAGGATAGTAAAATTGTTTGGCTAAAGACATAGGGAAAGCTAAAGCTAAAAGTTAAAGGAGTATTGACAGATAGTATGTTCCCAGACCCACATTCTTCTTAATGAATAACCCATCATTTAAAAAAATAAGGAGGGTAGTATCTCTGTCTACATTGAAAGGCCACATAATTCTGGAAGAAGCAAAATAACTCTGTGCCTATGTGAAGAATAAGTACATAGTTCAACCATAAATGTGCATTACACCCTTTTTATCACACAGACAGCTGTACTAGGGAAAATATACAGTCAGAAAAGCTTGGCTTTACAATGTATGAGTCTCCCCCACCCAATCAATCTGGACATTGTAGCCAGAGCCATAACAAAAGCAGGAGAATGAAAACTGCTGGTCCTCATTATCCTTTAAGGGAAGGGCAACAAATGTGACCAACAGCTCTGTCAACCACTATAAAAAGACAGGCTGTAGACTCACAAGGGCCAAGCAAGTGGCATTCATTATAAACAGGAGGAAGATGCAAACATGATAAGATTTGGCTTTAAAGTCAAATCTAAACACAGTGGTAGAAAAGCAGTTCAAGCCACAGAGAGAATTCATTACTCTATGGGTATCTCCATAACTTTGCAAGGAATTCTGGCCAGCCTCTTATGTCAAATTTAACCTTTTGTAGATCTACTGACTTGTGTGGAATCTTTACTGAAAAAAATTCTTTAAATGCTCTGGGATGGCTACCTAAAGCTCTTTGTAGTCAGAGGAATTTCAAGAAAATCTACATTACCCTAACAGTGAATCTTAATATAGACTAGATTAATTTGTTATCTCACTGAAGGTCTGGAACTGCCTGTGCAAAAACCTGTATTAAACTTTCTAACCTTAGGTGGCAAGTAGTTTCACAGGATTCTGGGCTGTCAGGGTAGTGAATGAGTGAGTGAGAGAGAATGGCTAAGCAGGATTACCATGACACAGTAACATGAAGGTGAATGTAGAGGTCATCTGAAGCATCTCAAACTATACTAATGGTGCTTTTCACATTCTTATCTCTCATATCCTTTTAAGGTATGTGTATTTTTAGAACTTGCTCCATGTTAAGTAAAAGAAAGGTTTTAAATGGGACCAAGGGTAAAACAAAGCATCTGAAAAGAGGTGCTCATGCTTTTGAATGGTGGCAATCCAAGCCAGTGAAAATCACCTGCTTCAAAAGGCAATGGTAACAGGTGAGAATGGGAAATGAAATTGTCAATACAGCCTAGAGACAATACCATGAAGGGCCCACATTTTGCCTAATACAGCTCCCCTGAAGTGAAACAGAATAGAATTTCATACTATTCCTAGGAATAGAATGGAACAGACTATTTTAATTGGAAGGGATCTAAAATTATCATTTTATGATGTCCAGCTGCCTGACCATTTCAGGGCTGACCAACAATTAAAGCATGCTGTTAAGATCACTGACCGAATGTCCCTTAAAACTGACAGGCTGGGGGCATTGACCACTACTCTAGGAATGTCAATGGCTTCCTCCAGGAAGCCTTTTCCAGGGTTTCACCACCTTCCCAGTAAAGAATTGCTTCCTAATGCCCAGTCTAAATCTCCCCTGGTGCAGCTTGGAACCGTTCCCATATCCTATCATAGCATCACAGGGAGTAGAGCTCAGCACCTCCCTCCCCGCTTCCCCTCCTCAGGAAGCTGCAGAGAACAACGAGGTCACTCCTCAGCCTCCTTCTCTCCAAGTCAGACAAGCCAAAGTCCTCAGCTGCTCCTCACAGCACTTGCTTCTAGCCCTGTCACCACCCTTGTTGCCCTCCTCTGGTACATTCAAGGATTCACAACCTTTTTAAATGGTGCATCCAGACCTGCACACGGTGCTCAGGGTGAGGCTGATGCAGTGGGGTAATCTCCTCTTCTGGCTGGCTGGTCATGCTGTACTTGATGCACCCAGGATGGGGTTTGCCCTTGGGACTGCCCGGGCACACAATGGCTCACAGGGAGCTGCTGCCAACCAGCACTCCCAGATCCTTTTCCACAGGGCTGTTCTCCAGACATTCCTCCCTCAGTTCATACTGGTGCCCATGATACTCCATCCCAGGAGCCAGATCCAGCATTTGGACTTGTTAAATTTCATCCCACTGATGAAGTGGAGTCCAGTGCTCCACTCTGTCTCCCTGAAGGACTCTTGTTTGTCATGAAAGTCAGCAGCAACTCCCTGTTTCACACCATCAGCAAACCTGCTAACGGGGCATTCAATTCCTGCCTCCAGACCACTGAGAGATACTGTGAACAGCACTGGCCCTAGAACTGATGCTGAGGAACATTGCTGGTGACCAGTCACCAGTCAGATGTAGCCTCATTAACCAAACCCCTTTGCATCCTGATGTTCAGCCAGTTCTTCAGTGTGTACCCATTCATCTCAGACACAGGCAACTTGTCCAGAAGGATGCTGTAAGGGATGGCATCAAAAGCCTTACAACAATCCAGAAAACTGCATCTGCCACCTTCCTTCCACACACCAGGCAGTGACCTTACTGTAGAATTATATCAAACTAGTGAAGCGGGACTTTCCTTTTGTGAACTCATGTTGTGTCTGATTACTGCAATGGTCTTTAAATGCCCCTCAATACAATCCAGTTTAATTTTCTCCATAGTTCTTTCAGAAACTGAGGTTAGACTAGCAGGTTTGTAGTTGCCTGGGTCTTCCCTCATGCCCTCATTGCATATAGGGCAACTTCTGTTCTAGGCAAGATCAAGGAAAGGAGCTGCATAATTCACATGTCTGCAAAGCACATAGCCTCGTGTGTTAGAGAAAGCCCTGTCCTGAGGGCTTAGGAAGCCACAGAGAGAAGTAAGACTCCAATACAGGGTTTAGGTTTTGTGCTCAGTGTGGCACTCAGGCAATCTTAATATTCAGTACCTGCATACAGCTCATGCCCTTGGGGAGAACTGCTTGTGAACTGCGGCCTAAGCAACCTGACAAAGAGCTGCTGGCATTAAAAGGATCATTGTTTCACAGAGCTGGAATCAGGTGGGTGTACAGCAAAATTACTGTTCTCTAAGGTTTTTTTAAAGAACTGACAGAGACCAAAAGAGTAATTTCTTTTAACCACACATTTGAGAAGACATGCACAGAAGATGCCTCACTTTAACCACTCTGAGCTTAAACATAGAAAGTACTTGGGGACATCTAGGCTGTTCATAAAAAATGTTTGTGCAAGCAATTTTTTATTCCTTCTAGCAAATTCATGAACAGAAGCTACCAAAAGCCAAAACCCAATCATTAATTGGTCAAAAATAGGTATCTGAGCATATAAATGGGAGATTTTGGAAAGCCAGTCTGTGGAAGCGTCCTGCTTTTGGAACAGATAGCACCAATGGAAATGCATTTGAGCATCACACTGGCTTAGTTTGTTGTCACAAACAAACCCAAAGGGCTGGATCTGAACTCCAGTTTCATAAGGTGTGGATTTGACTAATACATTAGAGTATTATATCCAGAGCTTGAATCTGATCCTATAAATCTGTATGCAGAGGGGGAAGCATGTATGTGGGGTTTTGAAAACAGCCTGCAGGATCCTCTACCATTTTGTTCAGATGGATTCAATTCCATAGAGCAAAATCTATCTCCGAGTACACTTGCTATTTGCATTGTATGTGCATCTTAAACTGTGTTGAACTATCTTAAATGGTCATAAGTAATCTCCATGATAATCAGGGTAACACCAAGCAGACGCTTTTCATCATCCTGCCAAAGAGCCTTCTGAAAGACTCATCTCTGAAATTAATAACCACATTGCCACTTAAAATAATTTACCATATCAGCAAAGAAGAAGTGGGAAACTATCAACATTAATAATAATTACAACAATCCTGACCAGCTATGTGCTGTGGATTGTGAAAAAGAGCTAAGAATATTAAGAAAAGTGTAAGCCCTGAGGCACTTGGTGGAAGAAGCTGAACTAGCAATTGACACTAGCAAGTAGAAAATGAAAATTTTGATATTTTAGAACCAAGATCTAAACTGAATTCTTACTGCAGCATTTTAAATACATCTTTGCTTTCAAACTTTTCATATATATGCTTTTGTTCTCTAATGAAACATGTGAGAGAGCACAGACTCAGTACTTGCAAAGGGTTAATGAAAAAACCCCTCAACATTTGTACACTTCAAACATAATATTTAGGAGAATCCACACAATTTTCTTCCACTGTAAATACAAAAAACCTGTCACAATACCAAGAGCCCACTTTATAAACTTAATAAATATCTTCCTCTTATGTGTTTATGGACCACTTCAATGACATGAATACTGCTTTCAGGTTTGAAAAGTGGGAGATGAGGTTCCTCTTTTGTCCTGCTCTACCATGTTCTTTTTTGGTCTGTACACCTTTGACATGCAGTCACACTCTTTAAGTTGCATGAAGCCATACTATCAATGCAGTCTGGGAGATGAAAGGATTGAGAGCAGCTCTGCAGTTGACTTAGGGGTGCTGGTAACTAAAGTACTGGATATGAACTAGCAATACATGTTCACAGCCCAGAAAGCATCAAACAACATCCTGGGCTGCATCAAAAGCAGTGTGGCCAGGAGGTCAAGGGAGGGGATTCTGTCCCTCTGCTCTGGTGAGACTTGGAAGCGCTGCATCCAGATCCGGGGCCCCCAACACAAGAAAAACCTGGAACTGCTGGAACAATCTCAGAGGGCACAAAGATGATCAGAGGGCTCAAACACATATCCTATAAAGACAGGCTGAGAGAGCTGGGCTTGTTCAGCCTGGAAAAGAGAAGGCCTTGAGGAGACCTAAAAGCAGCCAATAAGAAAGATGAAGGCAGGCATTTTGGTAGGGCTTGTAGTGATAGTACAAGGAGTAATAGTTTTAAATTAAACAAGGGTAGACTCAGACTATATGTGAGGAAGAAATTTTTATAATAAGGGTGGTTAGACACTCAAACAGGTTGTCGAGAGAAATACCTTTCCAGATAGATTGTAGATACCCCTTCCCTGGAAAGATTCATGCTTTAGTTGTGGACCTGTAATGTCAGGTTAAATAACTGGAATTTATGAGGCCTTTCTGCAACCTTAAGTCCAATGTTATTCCCATCTCCAAAAAAAGGACAAGAAAGACTCAGTCAGCCTCATCTCCATCCCTGGAAAGGTGATGGAACAGATCATTCTGAAGGTCATCACCATGCTTGGAATAGTCAGCATGGATTCACCAAGGACCTGGGACAATGTGCCACTGTGGCCAGGAAGACCATAGTAGCCTGGGGCGCATGGGGAAAAGTATGGCCAGCAGGTTGAGGGAGCTGATCCTCCCCCCCTGCTTGGCCCTGGTGAGGTCACATCTTGAGTGCTGCGTCCACTTCTGGGCTCCTCAGTGCAAGAGAGACAGAGAGTGACTGGAGACAGTCCAGTGGAGGGACACAAAGATGATTTGGGTTCTGGAATATCTCTTCTGAGGAGAAACTGAGGGAACTGGAGATTTTAGTCCAGAGAAGATAAGACTGAGAGGGGATCTCATTAATGCATACATATATCTCAAAAGCAGGTGCCAAGAGGACGGTGCCAGACTCTTTTCAGTGGTGCCTGGAGAGAGGATGAGGAGCAATGGCCATAAACTGAAACGTAAGTTTCACTTCAACATGAGGAAGAACATTTTTACATTGAGGGTGGCAAAGCACTTGAACAGGCTGTCCAGGGAGGTTGTGGAATCTCCCTCTCTGGAGACACTAAAAGCCCATCTGGACGTGTTACTGTGTCACCTGCTTTAGGTGACCCTGTCTTGACATGGGCTAGATTAGATAATCTCCAAAGGTCCCTTCCAACCCAACCATTCTGTGATTCTACGAATCTGTGGACAGATTTGATGGCAATCTGAATGACCTAATCTAGTTGAAGATGTCCCTGCTAATTGCAGGGTGGTTGGACTAGATGAGCTTTAAAGGTTCCTTCCAACCCAAAGCATTCTATGATTCTATGGATCCTCATTTATGTGTTCAAACCATCCAGCCTCCCTTATCTGCTATACACAATCAGACAGAGTACAATCCAGAAACTACTGCTGTAATTCTTTTGAAATACTGTGTCAAAAAGCATTTATTACTCCAGTGTCAGTGGACTAGACTCCTCACAGCAAGGATCCCTCTCAGGAATAGTACAGCACTTTGGAAAATGTCAAAGCTGACTAGCTTGACCTGTACTCAGACCGCTTAAATTTGTCCACCTTTGCAATGCAATGAGACCATCTTGTCTTCTGTATCCTAGCAGTTAGCAGTCTTTTTATTTTTGGTTTCTTAAGATGATTCAAAGAAATCAAATAAAAAATCCAAAACTAAATTGAACTCACACAAAAAAGGGCAATCAGCTAAATTCAGCTTCAGAGCTGACATCTGTTACAATTCAATGACAACATATATGAACAATTCCCAAAGTGTCAATGAAAAGAAGTCAAATCTCTACAGGAGGTGCAAGACGGTGTTCTAGAAACCTTCCTGCAGGGATTTCCATTGGATTTCCATAGGATTTTACTCTGCTCTGAAGGGGGATGGATTTCACATGATGCAGAACTGTGTGATGCACCAGTAACTGCTATAGAACAAACTAAAGCTCCTTGTGCACCAGCCCTCCCAAGTTATATCCCAGCCTGGAACCAAAGAAAGAAATCACAATTATTAAGGACAAGAGCGAATGCAAATTAAAACAACCAGCCAACCAGATAAAGCAAACAAAACAAGAATTTGTGATGTACTGAATTTCTGTTTTAAAAAACAGTAGCAGTAAGGACTTCAGCCTTTGAAGTCTCATCTTGAAGAAGTTTCTTGCCTGGCAACCTTGCCATACACTTGCATATCCAGACACAAGGAATATGGACTCTCAAATCTTTTAGAGAAGTCCTCAGAAACACTTAAAAGTCAAGGAAGAGTAGTGAGGCATTTGGGTCTTTTGGCAAAACCTGAATCAGTTTATAGCCTCAGTTCCCAACCTCCATCCACTTGTAAGCACTCACAACTGAGAGCTGTGTACTCAGCGAGATTGATTCTACAGCCACATCAACCCAAAGAATCACCTTCCTTCCCTCACAGAAAAACTCCAGCTTTATGAATTCCTGTATTCATCTTATTGCCATAGAATCCCTTTGTTTCTCATAAAACAGAATTGTTTTTTTTTTAGCAGCAGAAGTGACGCATAGTCCAAAGTAGCTGCCAAAACTGGGTAATAGAAAATTGTCATACCACAGTACCTGGAGGAAGAAAAACATATCAAGAAAAGAAAAGCCTCTCCTTTTTCATCTAGAGAGAGATAAAATTAAGGGACTACAAACAAAACCACATTGAAAAGGTTTCAGGTTCTGCACTGTGCTTTAAAGGACCATAGGGTGGATTGTCCAGTTAAGACAGAGACAAAGTATTGCCATAGCAGTGGATGGAGAGCTCATCAAAACAAAAGCATGATTTTTTAAGTCTTGAAATCTCGATAGCACTGTGTGTTGCAGCCTTGGTCTCAGCAATCTTTTGTGTTCTTTTGGTCAGCACTTCAGAGGACACACCACTCATGAGGACACAATTCTTTCTATGTGTTCTTCATAGTGCCTGCATTTCAGGAAAGCTTCTTTCTGCAGCTAGCATGAAACATCTAGGCCCTATCCTGGAGACTTCAGGCTTTTTGGAAGTATGCATTGTTCTGTGGTTGACAGCAAGTCCCACCTTCCTGCTGGGGACCTTCCTACTGGGGAGTATCATTCACAGTGAAAGGCTTCCCCTAGCCAGCACTTAGCAGAACTGCATCTGAGTGAAGAATATTGGAGCATCATTTCTCCTCATTTCTCATATGTAAATGTATCACTGAGCGGAGCCCAGGGTGTATGGAGGAAGAGTTGATTTCAACTTGTGGAGGTTTCCCATGAATGCTTTTGTTGTGCTATAGAAGACAAAAGCCAGTATTCCATTTTCCAAACCCTAATTCTCTGTTTAAAAAGGTGTTTTGCATTAGTGAATGTAGGCAATTCAGGAAAAAAAAAGTGGGACTGTGGGCCAGAATTTTCCTGTGCACATCTGTATCCCCTTGTTTACAGACACATGTTCAAGGCAAGTGATGCCCTTCTTCCCCCAGTCAGGAGGGCCAAGGGGTCCACTTTTCTCCTGTGTGCTCTCCATCCTCACCCTCACCTGAGAGGATAAATTGCTGCCTAAACAAGAGGTACTCACCGAGGAAGTGCCTGCCTGAGAGCTGAGGAACAAGCACTGCCAGGGTTCCACACTCTCAGCTCCTTTAAAAGGCAGACCACAGGATGCTGACAAAACAGATAAAGGAAGTCTGAGAGATTTCCAGCAAAAGTTCACTTGCTTTCTTTTCTGTTTTAAATTCTGTCCAAAGAACATTGTAATTTCTTGTCTGCTTTGAATTCTTTCCAAAGAACATTGCAATCACTATCATTCTGATGAATCAGCTTTTGCAGGTAGGAAAAGAAACATTTTGCTGGAGAACTTCTCACTAGTCCATCATGAGGTCATGAACTTGGGATGCTTCCAGTTGGTACTACTTTTAACAAAAGTCAGTAAAACATTTTGCCCTCTGGCTAAATCATGGATTGGATATTTCACATATACAGAGTGAAAGCCCAGAGCAGTGTAAAAGTTTTTCAGGGGAATTACTCATCCTATTTTATGTACAAGGTAAAAGATTGACTGATATAACTTTGGAAGCACCTAAAAGTGACCCAGAACAACTTTCCCATATATAAGACTCCTGCAGTTTTCAGATTTGATACCTTAATTTTTGCTATAAATTTTACTGCAATGTTGTAAATCCTGGGACTAGATCAGAAGGACTGAGAGACAGCAAACCTTAAATCTGCCACCAGCAAGAAAAACTGCCACCTAAGTTCTAAGGACACAGAGAAGTATATTTTTAGCTCTCTTATAAATTAATTGGGTGGCTTTGTGGAAGTTGCTTTACCTTTCTCTCAGCAAGCACTCCCCTTCATCTCCTTGGCAATCTTATCTATTTAGATTGCAAACTTTTTAGAGGAAGGGCTGTGCTTGCACTAGAGATACTTAAAGAGGCTCCAGATTGCCAGAACTCCTATGTTTTATTTGAATATTACCAGTGCAATTAATGAAAACTGGAGGATCATAAGTGTATGTTATTTTAAAGCACTTAGGTGCAATGGTGCCATCTATCAGGTAAAGAAAAACAGTTCCTTGTTTTCTCTAACAGAGTGTGCAGACTCTTCAAACCTAATTCACTATTTACAATTGTAATAACTATCAGGGAAAAAAAAATAGGACCATAAGACTCCATGCTTCAAATCTCATGGCAGTCATTGTTTAACAGGGAGAAATTTCCCCGAAAGATTTTTTCTGGAATCCACTACACCAACCTTTTGTGAAAAATACAAATGAAGTTATTTTTAATATTAACTCTACAGTGTTCAAAAAGTATGCAATTTCACAGAAAAATATAAAAACTTACCTCACCTGTCCAACACAGTTTTGTCAATCTGTGAACTGCACAACAGTGGCACTAAGACATGTGACATGTCCAGATCATATCAATAAAAGAGATTATTTCCAGGACCCAACTGGAAACCCCCACAGATGGGCTGAAGAACAGGTACACATCTAACAAAGGAAGCTGGCAAGGCTGCAGGAGCAGTGGGCTACTTTTCCTCACAGAGTTGCAGCCTAATCTTGGGCAAAGAACCTGCTCTTGATTGCCTCAGCATCTTGTGGACATCTTCTAGCAGAGTCCATGTCAAAGTAAGAATTGGACTTTGCCCCACTTGTTTTGCAGCATCAGTAAAGCTCAAATATGCTTAAACACAACAAAAAAACCCCACAGTGCAAGCCAGCTTCTTTGTAAGTATGTTTCCACACAAAGTTAATAAAGCTGTAATTTCTGTACATTCCTTTGTATCCAATCAAAAACCATAATATAACAAGGGCCTTTATCCTTCTTTTTTTCTTCACTTAAATTAATTCAAGCTTATTTAGTACAATGAGAGGTTAAGATGTCATCCTCTTGCTTTGATATTTGCTTGATGAGTGAAGTTTATAAAAATGCAAACCAAACATTTCAGCTGTCCCATAGCAGCTCTGATTGAAAAATTTGTTCAGGAAAATGAAACTAATTGTTATGGGTATATTCCCTATTTTTTTGGTTCACTGTCCTATCATGTATGCCTTTTGGAATGTCTTATCATAGGGATAAATAGAATGAACTCTGGCTGCTTTGCAGATGAATTATATCCCAATTAAAATTTTAGCTTAGAAAAGTCTAATGGCTCTTCCTTCTTGTAATCTGAGTTTAAGATTTGACTTTGAGGATAATAATTTAGTTTTACAGCAGAGTGTTGTCAATTAAAGAGATTTGCTTCACACTGAATATAGAGCTCCAAAGTCTCATAGGGAAAAAAAGATTTGTAAGTCTTCCTAGAAGTGGAATGAATGTAGCCTTTTGTGCTTGATTAAGTATGATGGTTTAGAACTAATTAAACCACTCATCACACTCCCAAGGGTCTGTATATCTCGTAAAGAATTCAACTGGACTACTTGGGTAAGAAAAAGAACTCATTCAGTTATGCCTGTGCCTGTTTTACGTTTTACCAAATTCATGCTCTGCTAAATGCACCTGCCCTTGTATATTAGTTTTAAAAGGATTCACAGGTTTTTAATAAAAATCAACTGAATGATTCCTGCCATTTCTCTATTGAATTATTTATCTCTTGAATTATTTCCATGATGAAAGTCTTTCTTTCTTGCAAATCCAGTTTAGGGATCATAAAATATATGTCCTCAGTGGGTATACTAACTACCTTCCAGCATGTGGGCCTGTCCTAGGACAAATATGTGAATATGTGTTCCTGAATTTCATCAACATTCAAATAATATAAAAGCAGTACTATCTGACTATCTAACCACTTCAAAAAACCTTCTCATCTATGAGTTTCTCCTGAGTGACGTGCACCAGAGCTCAGCGTGAGCAGGAATGTAATAAAGTTACTACTACCATCATGCAAACATGAGGATAGGCTTGACGTAAGAAAATGGTCAAAGATGCTAATAAACCTTGAAAAGATGTACACTAACATGCATTTGTTGCATCCTATTGTGCAGGGAGTTCATGAACTGTGAAAAGACTTGCAGGTTTTTTTATTTTCTTAGATCTTGAATTTGTGATCAGACCTACACTTGTGTTAAACCTGGGTACAAATCCTCTTTTTCTCTCTGCCTTGGTCAATTAACATGAAACACCTTTTTACTTGCAGTGTTTTCTGGTGTTGAACTGAAATCCTTAGAACCATTTACAATTAATTATTTTATGCATTCAAATGACTATATGACAGAGTGCCAAGAGACTGAATTTCTGCAAAAGCCTTAGCTAGTCACCAGACTTCACCAAGCAGCAGCAGTACAGCAGCATTCACAGAAGTGCATGTGCTGTGGAAACTACATTTGTGCCGAATGTGACTTACCTGCTTGGGCCCTTTACAGTCTGCATGAGGAAATTAAATACTTATCTGTGCTTATACCTACCAGAGCAATACTTGTCTACTTGAATTTATAAGCTACAGTCTTCTCATCTAAATTTAAATACAATCAAGATTTCTGGCCATTGGTGTTCTTTTGCCTTCTTTGCATCTCAGTGTTGTTACTTAACACCTCCAAACACAGAAATTCTGTATATAATTATTATGTACATCCTCTTCACTGTATTGCTGTTGCAGGTCTTGGCATTAATCATACCGAACAGGATAACATTACTTAACAGATGTTGCCCTCTAGCAGATAACAAAGAATTACAAGTCCTGCCCGTCAGGAAACAGCTTTTGTCTTATAAAATCTGGCGAGTTAAGTGAGAATTTCAGCTATTAATTATTGAGACTAATAATAAAAAATATTATCCTGAGAACAATTTCTGTACAGATATGAATGCATACGCTCAAGAAAAGAGAGATGCTATTAATGGTCACTGTTGGGACATGAGGGATGTGACTGTCTCCTAGGGGAATCCAAGGTCTGGGTAAATATAGAGATACAGACATGGATGGGCTTTGGGTGTGTGGAGACTTACAGTTGCAACCATGCTTACTGCAGCCAAGCTGCAGCTCTCCTGTGACTCTCCTAGGAGCTGGGAGTTCTCTGGAGGTCCAAGCTCACGGAAACAGGACCAGATTTTATTGAGGGGGAAAAAAGAAAGCACTTAAAACAAAATGTCAGTCCTAAGAACTGTAAGGATAGTCCTGAAAATGTGACCCTTTATATATATCAAACTCCAGAACACAGGTACAAAGCACTGAAAATTTAGTTAAAAAATAACTCTGGCAGTTTTATTTTCTTTTGGGGCATGTCTCATGATTTCGACCTCCTGCTTCTGGCACTGCTATTGGAATCATCAGAATGCTCTGATCACAGCTAGATGCAAGCCTGAGACTCCATGGAGGCAATGTCGCAGAAAAGAGGAGGGGAAAAACATAGAAAAGAAAAGTGATAACCTGCTTAACATTTTTGAATCCCAAGAAGAAAGACAGAGCAGAAGAGAATTCTCCTTTGCAACCTTTCCAAAATTTGTATTGGTGAGTGTTTAATAACTGTAATAGGCCACACAAAACATTTTTTTCTCAAAATGAAAGGAATAGCTAGAATTTGCGTCTTCATCTTTTTGTTTTTCCATCTCTTCAGCTTTAGTTGCCTCTTAACGGCTGCTAGTTGATTTTTGTTATCATCAGCTTTTGATTGTCACTTATTATTACACTGTAGCAGCGTTAGTAAGACCCAAATGTTCCACAATCATTTAGTTTTACCAAGTTCTGCATTTATTGGAGAACACATGAAAACAATAGTTATGAGAAGAGTGTGCGGACTATTGGAACCCTATTTGCCAGACTGCCACCTGGAGTTAATGGTGCCTCCTGCCACCAGATGTCAGTGCTAAAAAATCTATGTAAGTGTGGCACACCAGCATGTAGTGGCACATCCAGACCATGCAGAGCTGGGCAATAACATATCTAGGCTTGAAACCTCAGCATCAACAAAAATCCAGCCATGAATCACACTGCAAGCAAGTTTCCTTACATGTGCTGAGGTGGTGGTGCTATGCTTGCCTGTGTTCTAGGGGTTTTGTTGAGTTTGGTTTACTTTGCTCCTTTCAGCTTTTAGTTCAGGGTTAGTAGAAAATACTATTGATCCAAGGAAATTTGCTTATTTTTAAAAAATGTTGTTTTATGTTGAGATAAGAGAAATAAAACATAAGCAAAACAGAAGCTGATGTAAGATTATAGAAGATGGTTTCTTTTGGTGGGAGAATAACAAGAAATTCTATGAAGAATTGTTCTCAGCTACTATCCCCTGGAGGTGGGAATTACAGAAACTAACATTTTTTTCAGTTTTGTAACCTGGTCCCAGATACCCATCTCCTGTGATCAGAGGCATTTGTGAGATCCTCAAAATAAATTGCTGAGTTTTTATGAGGGAGAGAGACAACAGTGCTCCAAGCACTACCCTTTGGTGGGGAAGCACTCGGAAGACCCAACTATCACACTCAGCCATAGCCTAGATGATCTGTCCCTGATAGTTGAGCTTATTTTCCCTTCCGGGCCCAGAGAATCTAGGCAGGTCTCTTTACCCTGATCCTCATCAGGAGAAATGAGCTGATCATCGCTCTACCATATGGGACAAACATTCTTGTGAAGAGATGCACAAAAACATCTGAACAGTCACACAACTCACCTGGGGTGGCACTAGAGTTCCTGCCTGACTTTCATAGCTCAGTGGAAGACACCATCTCTCCCTTCATCCCTGCCTTCAGCAGTGGGGAAGGTAAAGCCAGCCCTGGGTGAAATTCCTTTCTGCAGCCAGGATTAGCACCAGCAGCTGCCAGCTGTGGGACCCTGGAGGTTACACTGTGGAAGTCCTGTGGGGACTAAAATCCACCAGCACAGCTTCCTGACACATTCAACTAAACCCCTGCCAACCCTTCTGGCCCTGCTCAAGGTTCAGAGCATTTACACTCTTGGGAGACAGAAGATCAATCCCAGCAGCCTCCTCTGAGATCATTTAAGTGTCTGTACTCTCAGACACCTGTATTTTTTTGATACATCTGTGAAGAATGGTTGTTTCCCTCTGCACCCAGCTTTTCAGAAAGTTTGTTTGCAATCACTAAGCTCTATTCTGTGCACAGTGAACACTGAGAAATGACATATGCTTACTTTATATTCAATAGCCCTCTCACTTGTTTAGCAATAAAATGTATTGTCAATAAGTTTAATGATGCTATTAATAATGCCTGTGCTCACAACAAGGAATACAGTCCATAAAATATTAGTGGGCTAATTTTCGGTGCTAATTTATTAATACATTATTCTGAATGTGCCCATATCTGAATAAGTTTGAAAATCTGACTATCCTTGATTGTAAGCAAGGAAAGCTGCTATTGAACTTGTGAAGGGTTTTTCTTAAATTCATATTCAAATTACTATGAAATTATGAAGCTCTTTCTTAACTGATGATCATCCCTCTAATCTACTAATTATTCCAATTCCACAATAGACAGAGTACTTTATAGTCATTTCTAAATTGCTTTCATGTTCAATTACTTATAATTATACAAACGAGTCTAAAATTGATGATCTGTGCATATAATTACAGATTCTGCAACTCAGCATAAGCAAATAAAGGAAACTACCCTTATTATGACAACACAGTTTCTAATAGTCAGGCACTGCAAATTTAATTGCAGTAAAGGGTGGATGGTGTTATTATGTAATTAGTAATAAAACTGTTATTTCAGGATAATTAAACGATAATGTGGGTGCTGGAGCTCAGTCTTAGAGCAATCTTCTAAGTTTAAGGTGAAGGAACTCTACCAGATCCAAAAGCTGAGTATATTGAGCAGTGTTTTCTTCTGTAAATATTGTTAAAAATATCATGATGAAATGATGCACAAAACAGTAAAGTGATTACTTGTGGCTTCTGCACTACACATCACAAGTTTCAGAAACTCCTTTCCGGTTCGTTCCTCCTAGTTTGTCCATTTTACCACACTAACAGAGGCAACAGAGTATGCAGTTCATTCTTCGGAACTTTGTTACTACAAGCCTGGCCTTTCTCCGAAATAGAAATACCTCTTATAAGGGAGACAATCACCTCAAATTTGTGAAAAACAAGACTGAAAGGACTTAAACCATGACTACTGAAAGCACAGAACAGGTACTGCAGAAGGCACATGCAGATGATATAAGAAGGATAAGTCACAGACTGCAATGAGGAGATAAATCCAAGTTCAATACAACTACCCATAGGCATCTACACACTGACTGTTTCTCTTCACAGGGTTTATTTTCTAGGATATAAACTAAGCTATCACGCTTGCAATCCTCCAGTGAATAAAACAGTCACAGGAGAAAAGTTTAACAATTGTGACTTTTCTTGGTGGAGTTG
>VWYI01002057.1:11710-44128 GCA_013399455.1 Anthoscopus minutus | reverse complement strand
AGATAATAAACGAAGTTCACTGTTACCTCCATGAGGATTTCGTGAATATTCCGTCGGTCTTCTTTTCATAGAGATAGTAGGCTTTGGCTAGCACCAGTAGTTCTTTGCAATTAACTGACATTACACAAAGTGAAACAAGCAGTCCTAGGATGCTATTCCTTTCTTTGCCAACAATTAAAAAGTCTTTTCTCTTTTGTGAAGTTCCAGTGATGCCTGTTGAGATGTAGTCATAGCCATCATCTTTCAAAAAGGTTGTTGGTTTGGAGGTTGCCAGAGTACACCAGGACCCTGGGAGTAGCAGGTCTGGGTCATTATTTGGGATTATGCTGGTGATGGAGCGAAGTGCCTCGGTGCCTTGGTATTGAAAAATTTTACCTCGGGTGCCCAGGGTGCCACTACTTGTTTCATCATGCAGTGGCGTTGCGCGCTCACCTTCAAGTTTTTTGGAAGGTGGTTTTTAGCATCATTATATTTGGAGTGGCACTGCCAGGTAGAATGCTTTCCCTTCTTGCAGGTAGGGCAGAGATCTGATGCTGATGTGCTCTTTTTGGCTTCTGGGCAGGTTCTCATCATATGACTGGGTTTTTTGCAAAAGTAACAGGGTCCTGTAGTCACAGCAGCTTGCATGACACCTAGATTGTTGCCTTGATGCTGGGAATTCAGGTGAATGGCAGTCAGGATTTCAGTAAGTATTTGATCTTGTGCATCTGCTTGTGCTGTCTGAGCTGTAAGAGCTCTTTCAATTTTTTCTCCCAAAGTCTTTTGAGGTTCATTCGCTTGGATGGTTGCTGCTTGCTGTGGACTTCTAATTTTATTACAGGCATTAATCATTTCAGGCACTGTGGGTTTTTCTTTTCCTAGAGCTTTGATAACTCTTTTGCACTCTGCATTGGTATTGTTTTCAATAATGTCACGTATCATTATTGGGCGAGCTATATCCTGACTGCATTGCCTTTCTGCTGCTTGGAGTACCTGGTCCACAGATGTGGTGAACAGTTCAGACAGCTCTTGGCTAATCAGTTTATATGCTTTTTCAAAAGTCCCTGCAGGCTGGATTTGCAAGAAAGCTCTGTGAGCTATCTTCTTAATGTCATCTAATGCTATTCTGGGCAGATTTACTTGATCCTCATTTCTGTCATCAGGGTGATCACCAGTTAGTTTCGACATAGTGAGAGCACAAAGATCTGCATCAGTGCTTTTCCTGGAAGTTGCTAACACTTCTGTGAGCATCTTTTTCCAATTAAACTCCCATAACATATATTGTGAGTCTGTGAGAATTACACTGGCAAGATTTTATACAGTCATTTGGTGTAAGCATATGTCCTTCCAGGGTATTTTTCAGCAGTTGTTTAAAGCATGGGAAACAAATGCCACTGTCTCTTACTGCTTTCCTCAGTTCTTTAATGTCATGAGATGGGATGGGGGCCCATGTCTTGGGACCGCTGGGCAGTTAACTGACTGGTACAGACATAGCTAAGGGACTAAGATTTTCATCTCTGCAGATATGTCGTTTTACTTCATGCCAGTCTGTCAGGTGAGGATTGGTTCAGGCTATTTTGGGTGCTCGGCAGCAGTGGCAGCAGCAACACAGGGGAGCTAGGCAGGAGCGGGACCTCTGCAGGACTGGGTGGTGGAACCATAGCAAATGAGTTCAGCAGCAGTGGTGGTGGAGACAGCGTGAAGAGGTGTGGCGGGAGAGGGACAGCGATCGGGCCTGGCTGTGGTGCCTGTAGTGGGCATGGCGGCCGTGAAGGGTGCTGTTCCGAGGGGAAAGATGTTGGCGGTGCAGGCAGCTCAGGCAGCACGGGCGGCAGCGGTTGTAGAGACAGTGTTTCATGCCTGTCCTTTCTCTCCCCCTCCGCAGTTTGAGAGGCTGACACAGAGGGATGCAGCAGGCCTGTAGCAGTGGGCTGGCACAGGGGACCCGGGGCCGCTTGCGGTGGCAGTATGAATGGCAGTGGAAACTCTAACTGCACATGTACGGGTGACGTCGGCATCTCGGGGTGGCATGGGATAGTGGTGTACAGCACTGGTGGGGGCAGCGTGTCTCTCGCCAGCTTGGAGCCGAGCAGCCGTAATGAAGGCTGCACAGAGCCGCACGGGATCACGTCACTAAGCAGCGGTGGCGGCGGGACCACTGGCTCCATGGATGCCATGAGAGCGGCGGTGGTGGAAGGCTGGGGTGGTGCGGTGGGCCTGTAGGCGGGGCTGCGAGTTCAGCAAGTGGCCGGGCTGGAGCAGCAGCGCAGGCACAGGAGCTCCGGGGCAAAGGGACCAGAGCTACTACAGTCGCCGGGCCAGGGTATATCGGGCAGCTTGGCATGATGACGGCTCAAGCACCGTAGGAGCATCTGCATCTGCGGCAGGAGGTGGCGGGATCCCAGCCAGGACAGATGGAGTTGGGACTGTAGCAGCTGCTGGCTCCATAGCGGGGTTAGGGGGGACTGGGGTGCGGGAGCAGCGGGGGATAGGAAGTGGGGCTGGGGGGCCTGCGATGCCAGCAGTGGGTGGTGGCTGCCGGGGCGGCAAGGGATGAAACAGCGGGAGCGGGGGAGGGCTGGACCGCAGCGGGGAGGGCAGTGAAAGTGGGGGCGGCGCTGGCTGAGGCGGAGAAGGCGGAGGTCGCGGTGCAGTTCGGGGCGGGAAAGACGGGAGCTGCGGAGGTCAGAATGGAGAAGGCAGGAGGTGGGGACACGCGGGTCGGAGCAGTGGAGCGGGAGCCGCTGAGTGTGGGGGGGCAGTGTCAGGGTTTGTGAAAGCTGGGACAGGGAGAGCGGGAGTTGGGGATATGCGGGTCGGGGCAGGAGGAGCGGGAGCCGCTCCGGCCGTGGCTAGGAAGGCAGAGAGCGGGGCAGAATAAACAGGGAATGTAGGGTGCAGGGGGCTTGGTGGACTGGCTGCCACAGGTGATGCCCCTGCAGCACACATTTCAATTAGTGCCCTGCAGGCTGGGACCAATTCTGCAGCCGCCATATCTCAGCGGGATATATTATTTAAAAGCTTATTTCCAACATTGTCCCAGAAGTCTTTGCTAAAGACCACTGAATGATCTGCGTTTGGAAAATCGGCTAAGATCCACGCTAAAAAATTCTTTAGTTCTTGTTTAGGAAAATTACTTGGGCTGGATTTCAGTAAATATCTTAACTGCTTGTATGTTTCTCTATCTGAGGCAGAATAGTCCTGTCCCATAACTAGACATGGTTATTACTCACCTTTATATTAACAAAGGAGGCTTGTCCCTCTGAGCTCGGCGATGGGTACTGGCCAGGCACTTCGGTCCATGCTCAAGACACTGCGGTAATTCCCTCTGTCCCGGTTTGTGAGACAGGTATCTGTCAAGGAAGGCAGGAACCTTCCTTGAAATGAAGAGGAAAAAAAAACAAACAAAAAATGTAAGCCCCCACCCTTTCCCNAAGCAGCCGCCCCATCTGGATGATGGCAAAAACCTCTTCTCCCAGCAGAAACAGCTCTGAGAGTGTCTGTGCTGCTCTCCCAGAAGGACCCAAAAAAAAAACCCACTCCCCTCCCCACTGCCCCCGGGGCCCAGCCGATTCTTTTGTCTTTTAAAGTACCGAAGATGTAGCAACCATCAAGGCTTTTCTCTCAGCTAAATGGGAAAAATTCCACTGTTTAAGAAACGAAAAAAAAAGGACACATAACCCCCAACACCCTCCTATCTTAGGGGGTCACAGGTGTGTCTCCACTCAGTCCAGAGCAGGCGATATTTAGTAGCACTCATCCATTCTCTACCACGCTGCTTGGACGCTGCTTGGTGGTGCTTGGACACCGCTTGTCTGTGCCTGAAGGCTGCAGCGGAAAACTTTAAAGAGTCCAGGGCACAGACGTGTAGCAACGCTTACCCTGTGCTCAACCATGCGGAAGTGTCCCTGTAAAACCCAGGTGGGGCATCACATGGCAATGCCGCCCTGTGCTTTAGGGGCTCCGCAGAACATTTGGGGTACAGGCGCTGCTCCACATGCCTGCCTCATTCTCAACCATGTGGTACACCTCCTCTCTAAGGCTCAGGTGCTATCGATGCTTAGCACCACAGCACTGTGCCAAGGGGGTTCTGCGGAAAAATGTTTAAAGAGCCCAGATTTTGCAGTGCATTACAGCCCAAAACCATGCTCAGGGACGGCCTTTAAAGGTGGAAAAAACAGTCTGATTAGTTTACCAATGCAGATGGATGAAGTGGGATGGCTGCAACCATGGCAAGCGCCAATTGTAGGAATTCTTATGTTGTCTCTAACACACCAGGTTACTCATGGCATAAACAGCTTATTATCAAGGTAGAGGATAGAGAGAGAGTAGTAAGACCACAAGGGAGGGGAATGAGGGGTTATAGGTGGGAGAAGAGAGATAGGAAAAGGCCAAAGAGGGCCAGCAAAAGAGTCCAACGTTCTGGTTACAATATATTGTATCTTTATAATGAATATTCTAGTTTACACTAACTACCCAACTTATAACATGAAATCCAAAAGGTTTTACATATAGCCTATAGGAGTGAATCTACTATCATATTTGAATTCACATTCCTCGGATTCTTCCTTGTCTGGCCAAGCTTTTGCCAATCAACATCAGTGACTTATATCTCAAAACTGACTTTCATCTCTATTTCATCCAGAGGTTTCATATTCTCAGAATTTTTTGCTGAGCTATCATGTTTATAAGGTTTCTCTATTCTAGTTTCTCCAACACTCCATAAAATAAACAAGGTCATTGTTGACATGGGGCCCCTTCAACCAAGGATGCCTTCCCCAATGATGCTCCCTCAGAATTGGAATCTGGCTGTGATGGACGTCAAGGATTGTTTCTTCAAAATTCCCCTTCACCCTGTGGACACTCCATAGTTTGCCTTCTCGGTACTGACCACCAGGTGAGGAGCCCTGATGAGGAGATTCCACTGGTGAGTTCTTCCCCAGGGGATGAAGAATTCTAAAATCTGCCAGTGGTGCATCGCCTCGTTGCTGTCTCCTGTGCCTGACAAAAGTGGAGAAGGCCATCATCCTTCATTATATGGATGATCTGCTTGTGTGCACCCCTGATGGTCTATGTTTTGACATCTGCAGGATTCACCTTACAGGAGGAAAAGGTTCAGAGGATGCCTTCTTGGAAATATCTGGGCCTGGAGATCACTGTGAGGACCATTGTTTCTCAAAAATTGGCTTTCAACAGTGATCCCAGAACTTTAGCGGACCTGCACTCCCTGTGTGGGACTTTGAACTGGGTCAGATGTTGGCTAGGCATTACCACCAATGTCTTAGCCCCCCTTTTCAAATTATTGAAAGGGGGAGAGGAGCTAAGTTCTCCAAGGATTCTGACCACAGAGGAAAGGACTGCTCTGGAAAAGGCAGAAAAAGCGTTGGGGAGGAGACAGGCACATAGGTGTGATATGGAATTGCCATTCAAATTTAATGTGCTGGGGAAGTTGCCACACTTCCATGGTTTAATATTCAAATGGGACCAGTACCAGAGGGACCCTCTCTTGATCATAGAATGGGTTTTTCTCAGTCACCACCAGTCCAAAAACATCACAAGGCCACAGGAATTGATGGCACAGCTGGTCAGGAGAGCCAGAATGAGGCTTCAAGATTTGGCCAGTTGTGAATTTGCATGCATACACTTGCCGGTCAGCCTTTCTGGAGATGACATGTCTCCAGGAAAGTTGACCAGGGAGATGTTTGAGCATCTCTTGAGGAACCAAGGAATCCTGCAATTTGCCCTGGAGAATTACAGTGGACAAGTTTTTGTCCACACTCCTGCCCACAAATTGTTCAATTCAAAATTTCAATTGGTGCCTAAGGATAAAAGGAGCTGAAAGCCAATCAATGCTTTAACAATTGTTACTGATATGTCCAGAGCATCCTGCAGGTCAGTGATGACCTGGAAGGATCCTCAGACTCAGCAATGGGAGACAGATGTTGAATATGTTAAGAATTTACTGAGATTGCTGAGTTGGCTGCAGCAGTTTAGAGCATTTGAGAGGTTTTCTGGGCCATTTGATCTGGTTACTGATCCAGCCTATGTAGCAGCAGTGGTGTCAAGGGCAGAAAATGTGGTCCTCAAAGAGATCTCGAACAAAACTCTTTTTGAATTGCTCTTGAAATTAATTTATGCTGTCTCCTACTGAGAGCATTCTTGCTTCATCATGCATGTAAGATCACATACTGATTTGCCAGGCTTCATTGTGGAAGGGAATCACAGGGTGGATTCCCTAGCCGCTGCTGCTGCTGAGCTGACTAGGCTTCATGACCTTTTCCAAAAAGCAAAGCTGAGCCATCAGATGTTCCATCAGAATGTGCCTGGTCTGATCTGCCAATTCCGCCTGAAGCAAGATCAGGCCAGAGCCATTGTGGCCTCATGTCCCCATTGCCAGCATTCAGCTATACCATCACTGGGTGCTGGAGTCAATCTGAGAGGGCTCTGAAGTTGTGAAGTGTGGCAAACAGACATCACACATGTCCTCAAATTCAGCTGGATGAAAGACGTGCATGTCTCTATTGACAGCTTCTCCAGAGCAATCTATGGCTCTGCCCATGCGGGAGAAAAAGGTGAGCATGCAATCAAACACGCTACAAGCCTTTTCAGTGCTAGGGTCCTTAAAGAGATCAAAATGGATAATGGCCCTGCCTATATTTCCAAGGTTTTCAATGAATTCCTGCAGGAGTGGGGAGTGGAACATAAAACTGGCATCCCACTGCCTCGGCTCCCTCTGGCGCGGAGGTACCTGGCGGGTTACCAACCCTGCGGGGTGGCAAGGTCCAGTGGAGGAAGCTCCCTCACAGGCCGAGGCAAGACCCTGTGGGGGGAGCAAGTTGGTCTCAGGACGATGACCAACGAAAGGAACAGCTCCGATCTCCTGAGAGCTATCTCCGTGGGAGTGAGGGCGAAGGAAGACTCCTAATGCAGATGTTCCAGCAACAACTTTAATAACAGGGAAACAACTCTGGAGGGGGCTGCGCTCAGGAGCCCCGAATACAGTATCAACACTCGCTTATAAATACAAAGGGTGGTTTCATGGGCATCCAACCAGGGCAGTGGATGGAGGCAGGTCGATATAATTGGCACAGGGAAGGTCCAACAAAGGTAACAGATTAGGGGAATTCCAGAGAGAGAGGGCAGGGGTAAAGGGAGTGGTTTAGGTAATAGACAAGGAATTCTCTGGAACAAAGGGCGTGGCTGGGGTTGATGTGACAGGGAAAAGGGCATGGGTTTGAGGGAATTGACATAGAGGTAGGCAGGGAAAACTGAACTTTCTAGAATAGGGACGAACCATTATACTGATAGGGGAGAAATAACTTGGAATAAACCAACGTAATCATAATTATTCTGATAACAAACTCAAATCCCGCCGCAACATCCCACACTCCCCCACAGGTCAAGCCGTGGTTGAGCGAGACCATCAATCGCTCAAGCAGGTCCTGGAGCACCAATGGGAGAACAGTGGAGGTCTGACATGGCAGGTCAGATTGTACAAAGACCTCTATACTATCAACTTTTTGAATTGCTCACTTGAAGATCGAAACTCCCCCAGTGGTCAAACACTTCTCTCCTCATGGCAATCACAGAACCAAAGAACACTGGCCCTGTGTTGATGCGGGACCCTGAAAGCAGCAGGATTGAGGGGCCATACAGGTTGGTGACATGGGATTGTGGGTACATGTGCGTACCCATGCCCCAGGGACTGTGATGGATCCCACCATCACACCCACAAAATTGGGTGAAACTGTATGTCCCGAAACATCTGACCAGACCCCCAGATGTGGCAGTGGCAAATGTCCAGGAGGAAGTCATACATCTATCAGGTGGAGAAGGAGATATGGCCTCCCCCTTCTCCGATTTTCCTTTGTTGAATATGTTTACAGATTAGTTTTCCTACATTAATGTCCCTTTATCTTTGATTATGTCCTTAAGGAAGAGACCATCCCCAGAATGACAACACTTAAGTGGGTCCTCATCCTTCTTACCATCCTAACGCCATCCTCAGATGCATGGATCCTCCCACAATCCAGGAAGAGTGTCTGGGTTACGTTGGCAGAGACCCTACGGCAGGACCATATCTGCCTGTTGGCAGCAGCAACAGAAAATCCCATGTCAATGTGCCTAATGGGGATACTGTCAAAGCTTGACAAATTGCCTTTAAGTTTAAAATCCTTTTCTAACAAGGTTAACTGCCATCCTCCTGGCTCCCAAACGGAAATCTACCAGTGTGCCAGACACATTGTTAAGGTCAGAAGCCCCACTACCAAACCCTTTCTCCTTTGAGAAGATCCAGGACCTGCCTACAACCCAAAATGAACCCCAAGGATTTGAGGTCCTGGGTTCACCTCCCACTCCTTTTTGTGTTCAGTTTACCCATAAACCCTATTATAAAGACCACTACACCACTGTCATGGAATATAAGAAAGAGTTTCAGGCAGCCTGCTGGCGTCAGTCCCTAGTTAAAATCAATACAGCTTCCACCACCAGCGGGTATCCCCTTGTGCTCGAGAAGGACATGTTCCTGATCAGTGGAGATTATGCCTAGGCCAGCATCCTCTCTCACCTGCTTGGAGGGCCATTCACAATTGAGCGGCTGTCGCTTTTTATGCCCAACAAAACCCAAATTGACAACTGGAAAGTAAAATCTAATTTGACAATCTAAAAAAGGAGAGTAAGTGAATTGGATGAGTATTGCGACTTCAAAATTATCCAATGAGCAAAAGAGTCATTGTGTTGGTGTTTTTGCTCTGGGTTGCAGGAGCTAAAGCTATAGGTCAATTGGGCCACCTAAAGTGTTGGGTGGTGAAACAGGCAAATTTGACTTCAACCACCATCAGGGACCTCCTTGCAGATGAGAAGATAACTAGGCGAGTCACCCTGCAAAACAGAGTGGCCACTGATTTATACTTATGATTGCTGCTCCACAATCAAGATTGTACAGAATTTGAGGGTCTCTCCTGCATCAATCTAACATCCAAGAGGGAGGACGTCCATGCCACACTGTGAAAAATGCAAGATCTAATATAAATCATCAGGAAAGAGTCCGAGGACTAGCTCAGCAATGTCTTTTCCAGATGGGGACTCATGGGATGGCTCTCTTCCATTTTACAGACTATGCTTATGTTCTTTCCAGTTATTGTCATAGTTTTAATTATGATTTATCTTTTAAATAAATTGTTGTTTTGCTGCCACAGCACAGATTACATCCTCTTCTCCCAGCATTAATGTAGTTGAATCCCCCCCAGTTCCCAAATTCCCCCTTATTGGGATTTTTCCCCTACCTCTGAACACCACACCACCCCTTCTTTTTGAAAAAGAAAGGGGGATATGTTGCGGTGTGCGTTTTTTATTATTAGTTTGTTAAAGGTTAAATACCTTCTGTACCTCCATGGTGTTCCCAGAGTTGGTTTGCCCCTAGTTACGTCCCCTCTATGTTGATGGTTTTGCCCTAAAAGTTGTATCCTCCCTCCTACTGCCCATCACTGTAGCCCCTCCCTTGGTTCTCCAGCCTTCCCTGTTTATTATGGTAGACCCTGTCCCTTGAGTTGCCAATCCTCCCTTGTATGCTTCCCTTGTTCTGGATCCTTCCCTGTCAGTTACTTGCTCCTCCATGCCCCATTGGCCCAGGTGGCCCACTCTCCTCCCCTTGCTTTTCCCATTGGTTTATACAATGTAGTCCCCTTGGGATTCCCTATTGGTGTATGCTTTGTATCCGCCCCTTGATCCTCCCCGGTATAAAAGATGATGTTTGGCCTTGTTTTGGGCTCTTCGGTCCCTGCACTTTTCAGTGGTATAAACTCTTGTCATGGGTTACAGTACAAAATGTAATCAAAAGTGTGTTAGTCTGTCACCATCTGCTGGAACTGGAATGAGGGGAAGTGATGCAATCTTGTGTTGATAAGCCAGCTGATAAGAAATCAGCAGGACAATTTCCCTATTTCTCCCACGACCCATCCTCCCTCTAGGGAGGGGTTTTCTGCTGATGGGCCATTGAGTCCACTGATAAGCTTATCACCCCATTGGAAAATGCTCCATCCAAGGGGAGAAGCTGATGGGCCATTGAGTCCACTGATAAGCTTATCATCTCATTGGAAAATGCTCCATCCAGGGGGGAGGAGCCAAGCCCCTCTACCTGGATAAAAACCAGAGAATTGGGGCACCAAGGTGCCTTTCTTCACCGGACTCTCAGAGGAAGACCAGGCTCATCCAGTACCACTGGACTACTGCCAACACCCTGACCAACAGGCTATCAGGTTGTATTCTGACTTTGTCAGTAGCTTTCTTTCTTTTCTTCCTATTTCCTAATAAATTGTATTTCTGACTTGGAGTCTCTCACTGGTTTTGTTCTCAAACCAGTACAACTCTTCCTGGAACCTCATACCAAGAGCCTTCGCCTGCTCCTTTACTGGACCCCAGACGTCCTGACCCTGATTAAAGCACATGGCTCTAAAGCACATGACTCTGCCTTTGGTCAGTCAGATACCTAGCAGTTCCCCACACCTGGCGCAGTGCTGGTGTTTTCCATGAACTAGCCCAGGCTCTGGTCAGCATGTCAGCACTTCCTTCAGATATTTTCAATTCCTTACTGATACGTCTTTGCATAAGTAGGGAGTGTCAGTGTGGCAAACTCTTCTCTAGTCTTAGTATGCTATTAGAAGCAGCTAGTAAATATTATTATGTAATTATTAAATGTTTGACTCCAAATCCCTTAAAAAGTTACAGAGCAGATGACTGTGCCATGATCTACTGCACAGGGGCTCACCTATCCCTGACCATTGCTGCCTTCTATAAGCAAAAGGCTATATGATCTCAGCAAGCTTTGAAAGATTTTTATTTTTTTATTTTTTTATTTTTTATTTTTTGCTGAGTTTTTTCACGTCTCATGCAATGTAAGAAAAGACTGAAATGAAATTGAGATGACGACAATGAGAGAAAAAGAGAGTCAAGTAAAAATAACAAGGGAATAACCGAAGTCAGAAGCCAACTCAGCAAGAATTAGTATGATCATGTTTAAATAGTACAGGGCAGTAGTTTCCCAATGGATTGTCATCTGCCAGATGAGCAGGCCCAACATCTGTGTACATGGGGGTGGTAGGCTTTTAGGAAAGGCAGGACCTGTGGGGTAGCCTTCTCAAGAAGATTTATAGAATTCCTTTACCTCTAGAGATCTCTTATTTCCAGCTTTTGTCTAATCTAATTTGTCAGGAAGAAGAAAGACAGGATTATGTTTGAGCAGATCACCACTCTTGTTAAAAAGTAATCTAAATGAGTGAAAAGAATATGTGTCTTATGAAAGCTGCACTTCCCAACATCCTCAGGCTGTGAGGAGAACTTAACAAAATAGAACCCTTTAATAGCAAATTATTTGACCTAAAGAATCAAATTTTCAGGCAGCCTAAATTGCCCTGATGAGCTTCCTTCATGCATTGTTTTCGCTGCAGGAAGATATTCCAATCACAGTAAACACAGCTGAACTAAGATAACCATAATTTAACGAAATGGAACCTTTAATTACTAATTATGCAGGAGTGCAGAAATGAGTTGCCAGAAGAAATAAGGATCAAAGGTTTTTCAATTTTTCAGAATTCAAAAGAACACTCAGCTATTTTACCTATTCCTATTTCAAAGGGCTCTGATTGTGAACTGACAAAAATAAGAGTAAGGACCACAACAAAAAGAAGACATCACATGCAATTGAGATAAAGATGAGAAAGCTCAAGTACCTGTGGTAAGCTGGGCAGCTGAACTAGGATGTTGAAAGATGACTGGATGGTTATTTTGTCCTTTTAACTACTGCATAACAACAACTCTGTGAAAAAAGAATATATATGTAAAAACATGTAAACACAGACATGACCTTCTGAGTACAAAGAGGTAATAGCTCGGTATTAATATGTATTTCTGTACTGGTTTGAGAGCAAAACCAGTGAGAGACTCCAAGTCAGAAATACAATTTATTAAGAAATAGGAAGAAAAAAAAGAAAGCCGCTGGCAAAGTCAGAATACAACCTGATATCCTGTTGGTCAGGGTGTTGGCAATAGTCCAGTGGTACCAGATGGGCCTGGTCTTCCTCTGGGAGTCCAGTGAAGAAAGGCGGGGCTGGTGCCCCAAATCTCAGTTTTTTATCCAGGTAGAGGGGCTTGGCTCCTCCCCCTGGATGGAGCATTTTCCAATGGGATGATAAGCTTATCAGTTGACTCAATGGCCCATCAGCTTCTCCCCTTGGATGGAGCATTTTCCAATGGGATGATGTAAGCTTATCAGTGGACTCAATGGCCCATCAGCAGAAAACCCCTCCCTAGAGGGAGGATGGGTCGTGGGAGAGATAAGGAAATTGTCCTGCTGGCTTCTTATCCGCTGGCTTATCAACATAAGAATGCATCACTTCTCCTCATTCCAGTTCCAACAGATGGTGACAGAATAACACACTTTTGATTACATTTTGCACTGTAACCCAATTTCTCACATGTGACCCAAGATATGTTTTCTTTTAGTCTGGTAGGAATGTTTTTGTCATATAACAAATCATTGTTTTGCCTTCAGAAAATCTCTCTGGTAGCTTACAATGATAGTTCATTTCAAACAAGCTGTTTCATTCTCTTCTTTGCTGCTCTATTTAGTTACAGCATGGCATTAACTGTGGTAGCCAATACTGCACTTGGAATAAACAATATCAATTTATTGAAGCATGAGATGATGTTATTCATATCCATCTTGGGCCACCATGTGCACACATGAAGTAACAGAGCACTGAGCCAAAAATACCTCAGAAGGTCATGTGTGTGTGGATGTGTGTGTGGATGTGTGTGTGGATTATCAGAATTCCACTGCCTATGTTGGGGGTTAGGTGTCCTTTTTTGTGTCTTTTCTCAGCTAGTGGAATTTTTCCCCATTTAGCTGAGAGAAGCCTTGATGGTTGGTACTTCTTAGGTGCTTAAAAAAGACAAAGAATCGGCTGGGCCCAGGAGGCAGCTGGGGAGGGGAGTGGGGCTTGTTGGGTCCTTCGGCGGGAGAGCGGGACAGACACTCTGGGAGTTGTTTCTGCTGGGAGAGGAGGTTTTTGCCATCATCCAGATGGAGCGACTGCTTCTTCTTCTTCTTCTTCTTCTTCTTTCTTCTTCTTCTTCTTCTTCTTCTTCTTCTTCTTCTTCTTCTTCTTCTTCTTCTTCTTCTTCTTCTTCTTTCTTCTTTCTTCTTTCTTCTTTCTTCTTTCTTCTTCTTCTTCTTGTGGCCTCCGTTTGTGGCCTCCGCTCCCCTGTCCTGCCGGACGTGCTGCAGCCCCAGATGCCACCGCGGAGCTGCTGATCCATCTCCTCCACCGGCCCGGGACTCTCTGCTCACCCCTGCCATTCCAGTGAGGTGTTTCCCTCAGAGCCTGCAGGAACTCCGGGACTGAGTGCCAGCTGAGGGGTTTGTGAGGCACCGCCTCTCCTCCACTTTTTTCCCTGTCTCGGCCGAGACAGGATCCCTGTTCTGTTCTGTTGTTAATACTGTAGTTATTGTTGTTGGTTTACCTTATTATACATATTAATAAAGAACTGTTATTCCTATTCCCATATCTCTGCCTGAGAGCCCCGTGTTTTCAAAATATAATAATTCGGAGGGAAAGGGTGGGGGCTTACATTTTTCTTTTTCTTCATTTCAAGGGAGGTTCCTGCCTTCCTTCACAGATACCTGTCTTACAAACCAAGACAGCCTATTAAATCCTTCCACCTCTTCAGCTTCCAGTGATGTGATCAGATCTGTGATGGGCTTTGTTGCTCAGGCCCTCCTTTTGACCACTCTGTGTTGAAATGTTCTGCCACAACAGAAGCTGATTGGATGGCACATCCAGTCAAACCTAGTGGGCAGTACAGCAAGGTACTTTCATAAGCTATTTTCATAAGGCAAGAAGAGAGAAATACATTAACCTCCTCTATGCATAAATACTCTCTCAGCAAGTGCTTTTTGGGCAACCAGGATGTTTGACTCTTTCACTGGAAACACCTTCATTGATAATTGTGGTGATTGTCAGGCTTTTACCATTTTAACTCTGCAAGCATGACCCTCAGGAGGTTTCTGTGTAGCTAAATCTGGATAGAGTTTTAGCACTTAAAAATGTAAAAAAAAAAAAATTTCAAAGCAAAATAAAACCAAAATGAACTCCAAGCTGCCTGTGTAATTTTTGCAATAGGTCATTGAGAATACTCATTTCTCTCACATGAAAAATTATTTGTTCTTGTGGAAAAGAAAGAAGGCTTGAGAGAATGGTAAATTTGCTTGTCTATCATTATACAGAAGGACAGAGACAGAAATTAAAAACAAGTATAGAAAGCATGAAACCCACAAAGCTGTAATTTTCTATTGGTTTCACTATTCATGGTAAAAAAAGTATGAAAAAAAATTATATTTGAAATTAAACTTTAATAGAACTGTTGTTGTTTGTAGCTGTTTTTGAGTTTAGAAGTCCTTATATAATGGATTCTAGAGAGCAGAGGCAATTCCAGCAATCTGGGCTTTTTGAAGGATTACTTTTCCTGCTTCTGAATTAATTTGAGTTAAAAGATCAGATTTCATAGCAAAGATGAATATATGTACAAATTTTGGGAGGAGAGACAGCTAGAGTTGATTTATTCTATCATGTCGAAGAGGATGCTTGGAGAAAAAAAAATCACCAAGACCTCCAGGAAACACTGTATGCAGAGTAGGAAAAGCGAAGGCTTAGTTTAATTAAAACATTTAATGGGGAAGAGGTTGAAGAGACCCTTCACCTGGAAGGTGTTAGGCAGCACCAGGGATGCCTGATGGATTTCTGGACTATCTGACATGGACAGAGCATCCGATCTCTATTGCGAGAAACGGCCCCTTACTTTTAAAATTTTGGAAAGTTTATCAAACCTTAACAAATATAACGTTCTACAGAAAAGCAAAAATGCATATACACAACAGTGGCTTGTAATTGTGCACCAGGTGCTGCAGCATTAACCCTGTTTAGTAAGGATTCTGCCTTAATCAGTTGCCTGGGGGAGATGTACCTCTCAAGCCTTCTGCTCTTTTCAAAGCAGCACTTCTTACAAAGGATGGAGCATTTCTTCCTCAGGCAATATGCTGCCAGTGTTTAAGGTTGCAAAGTGACACTGACTTCATGCTGTGGTGAAAATATGCCCTTGGAGGTTTGTGTGCTGACATAATGAGCCTCTTAATATATCTTGCCTGACTATTACCCAAAGTTTTAATTATTCTTGAGCACAGAAGAACCTTTTACCTGGCGAATGATGAGGCAAAGTACTCAGTTGTTTATTTTTGACTGTTGTACATTAACTATGATGTCTTAATCTCTTGTTTAATTCTAACATCAGTTTCTCCCAATAGAAAATTAATTTATCAAAATCTATCTGCCTCATAAATATGGCAGGAGGACTAATCAATCTGCTTTTACAAAAATCCTGAGAGAGCAAGAATTTTTGAAATTTTTTGCTTCCGAAAACTTTTTCTTCATCAGATGCCTACCATTTTTCAAATATGTTGCTTCAGCTTTTCAGAAACACTTTTTTTAAGCTGCCTATCATTTAAAGCAGAGGAAAAATCTAAAATTACTCTCAATTTGTGAATATAGTCCCTCAAAGTTTGTTTTATTAGCTGTATTTACTGAAGCCATAGCACTTCAGGAATGATGTAAAAATGCACACGAAGTCTTGCAGATATTTTTCTGACATGCATTTTCCTGACAAAAACTGCCTTTACCAGTGTATTAGCTAAAGCTGTGCACCTGGGTACAGTTTAAATTACGAGGATTTAAAATTCTGTTGGATCAAGATTCACATTATTTTTGAAAGCAGATGTTGCTATAAATAAGACTCCCTCTATTTTGTAAGAAGTAAATCTGTACATATACCCAAGCAAGCAGGTTTTCATCATTTTGCAGAAAGTGTGAAATAGCTTGTTTACATCATTCTTTCTGAAATTCAAAGGAGTTCCCCCAGGAAAAAATGGACATGCACATCCCAGCAGGGCCCTAAGGAAAGATAGGTAAACATTTTCTTATGATTTCAGTGGAAATATTAACCAAAGCTAAATCTTGAACATGACTTTTAGAACTAGGACTTTGAAATCTCTGCCTAGTGGTAGCTTTGGCAGCTTGAAAAAGGGAACAGCTCATAAAAACTGCTTCAAACTCATTATTAAGCAGATCAATGAAAAATTTGTACATCAATTAAATAATTTTTAAAACAGAGGTCTGAAAAATCATCATTGGGCACAAGATGCCCAAATATCTTGATAACTGGCCCCAAATAATGGTGCTTTTGAAATCTTGCTGTGAGTTCAAAGGAACAGTTAGCAGAGCAAGTTAAACACACCACTTGAAGGATGATGTTTAGCCATGTTGACTATTTCCAGATACCACAAACTTCATCACATTCTCAGAATCTAATTTAAAATTTTGTTCTGGGGCATCTTCTGCCCTTGGAGTCCCATTCTTCTGGATTCTGTAAGATGGGAACTTACGTTCTCCAGATGAATATTTTAATTTTTTTTTTTTCTAATTGTTCTGCTTGTTGCTATAAGTTAGGTTGCCTGGAAGCAAAATTTGCCTCAGTCAAATGACTTGTATATTCTAAACAGAGATGGCTCTGAGAGGAAGGAAGGAGTGTGAATAAAATATAAAAATGGTTGCATTCTGTAACATCAGGATCCAGTCCAGGAAGCTCTGGAGACTGGCATGAGACACAACGAGGCGGGTTTCTGCTGGTTTAAGTCCAATGATCCATTTATTTGGGGCAACACCAATACAGGAAACACTCATCTTAACCCATAGGCAGAGAACCCTGAACAGTGGCAGGGTGGTGGGATTTATAGGAGAAGGGTGGAGTTTTACCATTCTCAGGCTTATCTCCCCCAAGGCAGAGGGGCATGGTCCCCAGGGACTCAATGCCATTGTTTACCCTGGGCAGGGGAACGCCCCAAAAAATAAAATGCATTACTTTACCTGTCCTGTTTTAAATGCCAGATTAATATCTGCTTGATTTAGTTGGGTTTTTTCCCCCTTGTTCATCTAACAAATGGTTTCATAACACTGTGTTGAACACAGTTTATTTTTACTGCTAAAGCCCTGGATCCCAGTATGGATCATTAGTACTATGACATGAGCTCTAAAAGCTCAATACCATGATCACAAATCTTTTTAAAGAGAAAAGATTTCATGTGCATCTCTCCTGAATCAATTTAACTCTAATGCACCTTCCCTAAATTGGAATATGTTTCCTATTCATTTATTGAGCTATTGTGTTTAAATAAAAGCTTCCTCATGGTCCATTTAGTACTTTAACCACTGGACCAAGGAATGCAAAAACCTGGAAGTCATGACACCTGCTCTCTGTACCTAGCTCTGTCATTCTCCTAGCACTCCCTGCTGTTTCAATTTCCTCAGCAGAGAGGGAAGAGGTGATAAAATTTTCAGATATTTAAAGCAATTAATACCAACTCTGTGGCTGTTACTAAATTCCAAAAGGTTCACTCTTACTTCATCTCTTATCATAATAAATTCTAGTGCAGGAACATTTTACAAATGATAAAGTTATTGCAGCCCTTCTTTTAGAAAAAACCCAGAAGGGATCCCATCCTGTCAGCTTATTTTGCCCAGAGAAGCTGTGGCTGCCCCATCCCTGGAGGTGTCAAAGGCTAGGTTGGATGGGGCTTGGAGCAACCTGGACTAGTGGAAGGTGTCCCTGCCCATGGCAAGGGTTTGAAGTGGATGGGCTTTAAGATCTCGTCCAATAGAATTTGATTCTATTCTATAATTTAGGTATAAAATAGAGTGTTCTGCAGAGATTCATTAGTAGAACTGATTGAAATTTGCATTTCAGTTTTTGGTTAAATTTTGAAATTTGTCTTTGTTTAAATGACAAATGAAAATCAGTTTGTGGAACCAGTTTTTCTTTGGTTTTGTTTTGCAGCGCTCAGAAAATGTCATTGAAGAAAATTGCTTAAGGGAATTTTCCATTTTTAAATTGCAGTTTGAATTATGAGGTGTCAAGCAGAACATGGCATTTAAAAAAAAGAAGAGTGTTATGTAGTGAGTTTTCACTACTGACAATAACACCAGTAGAGTAATAGTGCTGCCAGTAGTCTACTTCAGTATGAAATAAAACATTTTTTAAGGATTTTTTAAGTATTATGGACAGTTGTCTCTTAATGAGAACTGAGATGTCAGTTAAGATTTACTATCTGATTTACTAAAATCAGATGAGATTTTAGTAAATTAGACTGGGTTTACTTGTCTTACTACAGCATAAATGTTCAAGTGTTTGAGGGGGGGATATTTCACCTGGTACAAATTAGCTACTGTATTTAATAATCTTGTGAAGAAAATTTCAGTACTCTAAGAAGACACTGAAATCATTCAATACACCACGAAGTTACAAATCATGCAAAAAATAAAACCCCATGCCATAAGCACCAAAGTTATTTGTGGACAACTTCTGAATAAACACTTTTCCTCTTTATCTGATTTTCCCAATCCTCTTGAACCACTCTGAAAATTCATCCCTTTCACTCCTTGTTTAGAGAGTTTCTTTAGCTGGGATGTGTGGCATCATCACGCAGATTCACACATGAGATTGTCAGATGTGTCTAAATAGCAAAGCAGTAACACAGCTTGGAGTCCTGGCCTCCATCTGCAGCTACCTGATCTCATCTTCAAACTTCCCTTCAGCTGCTCCTGATGCCTCTTAACACATGCTGACTTTGTAAGGAAATAAATCAGTCACTTATAGAACACTGAGGAAACAGCGAAGTTACCTTAACTACACATATTTCAGAGAGAGTTCAGAGGTGCTTAAAATGTGTTGTAAAAGATGACAAGTCAAGAGAACAGCTCATCCAAGTGATTGGGGTGTTCTGTGTCTGATCTGAGTAAGGCCAGATGAAAGAGAACAAACAAATTAGAAAAACAGAGTGGGAAAACCCTCATCTCTGCCAGCATTAATTAGATAAATAAGAATTTGCACTGGGAGAATCTGTGAGCATGTTTTTCATTCTCAGGAAAGGAGAAGGAGGGGGGAATGTGGGGGTTGTGTGTGTGTATTAAATTTCTGCAAAGTGCACATTGTGATTAGAGTGAATGATTAGGACAGTAATTAATATAGTTAGCTTTCCTCCTCCTCTTCCTCCAATGGTCAGCTTCCGCCAGAGCAAACCTCTCTTCACAGAGCCTTTCTTCAGTCCTGAAAAGAGGGAGGTTCATCCAGAGTCTGACACAGGGCATGCCTTCAGTCTTGAAAAGCACACTGGGACAATTTCTCAATTTTTCCTCAACCATAAAGCAATAATCTTATCCTGAATTTCACAGGTACCTCTAAGGGTGCTGCAAGGTATATCTCAGAGCAGCAAACCTTTTCAGAGTGTATTTGCATTCCACTTACAGGATTTTTCACCTGCAGTAAGAGATTGTTAAGGACTGCAATGAAAAGAAATTGAAAATCACTGCTCTAGATGCAGCATTATAAGATTGTCCTTGTGAATATAAAGTTGGTTGCTGTGAAAAAGCCTTATATGCTGTTTTCCATTTTCAAAGCTGTGCAAACATGAGCTCTGTGAAAGCTTAGAACTTCCTGCAGCATTGTGCTGCATGGTCTGACACACTTACACAGCAGTTCTAGGATGCATCCAATTACCAATGCCTTACTCTGTACTCTGATTTCAGCTTACTGACCTACCCTGCTTTGGCAAATGTGCTCTCTTCTTTCATTTTTCCTTTCAAAACGATTCTTTGCTGCCATCTACTTGGCACAGTGAATTACAGCAGCACAAAATGCTACTGAAGCAGAATAGTAACATTCAACCTTCACTTGAATAAGGTGCAAATCAACTGTGCAAATATTTCCCTGTGTTCTTCTTTTCTGTTCCTGAACATCTTTTAAGGACAGTCAAATTATTTTTGGAGAACACTGAGGTGACCATACTGCTGCTGCACAGTTCATTGAAAGCCATTCTGGAAAGTGCTGTAGCGGGGCAGAGCTCCTTTGAAATCTATGAAAATTTATAGTGGCGTTGTGCTTTTGGGTTTGGGGAGATTTATTTTCTATTTTGCTTTATTGTGTATTCACATTTATTTTGTTGATAATGCAGGAGAACATCCGTGCATGTCCAGATCTCGATTTCTTCCTGAAGCTAAGGAAAGTATACCAGAGGGGTTAATTCACCTTATTCATCAACAGAGAGGAGTGGAGCCACAGTGCAGACAAGGGATTTACCAGTGAACTGCTTTCTCCATCCCGAGGCCCTGAAGGTGCACCCAGGAAATGCTAATGAGAGATGAGGAGGGTGTAACAACTCCTTGACTCTGGTTAGTGTAGTCCCAGCCCAGACAGATCAGTAACCTTCCAGCCCAGTCATCCATCAGCAGCTCAGCTGGCTCTGCCAGTTTTTGCAGTGAGCTCTGATTAAGCTGGATGTAACAAAATACATCAGTGGAGGAAACAAAGGCACCTTTCCTCTTGCTATGTCTGTGTTTGCAGAACACCAAGCATGTCAGAACAGCCCTCTGTGGTGGCTGTGGCTTGTTCTGTGGAAGCAAGAGGATGAATGGAAGGCAGCGTTTCAGGGTATGGCTGCTTTGGAAACCATATAGCCAACCAAAAAACTGCCTTGGATAGAAACAGGATGAAATGCTCTACATGGCTTAGTAGCCAGGTCATGTTAAATGACAGTGATCAGGCAAGCCCGGGGTTAAACGCTTAACGCTGTCACAGTTAATTTAATATGGCTGATGGGTGGAGAGAAAAGTTGTGCCTCATATCTAAAACTATATTCAGTAGATTAAGTTTTCTTCAACAATAACTCTCAGCCTAAAGAACAAGAATAGCGAGAGAGCAGCATCAAATGTGCTGGCTGTATTTCCTGTTGTATGATTACCAGGAATGGATTTGATGCACACTATCACTAAGCAGCACCCATGACAAGTAACTGTTTTTGGAACATTTTGGCTGACAAAGAACTTGAAAAGTTAGAAAATTATTTTAGCAGGGATGTTAAGGGGTTGCTGTCTCTTCTAACCTTATTTTTATATTTATTTATTTATTTCTATATATAAGCAGTTTCAGTCTATCTGGTCTGTTCCTTTCTTATCAGGGACATTCTGTGCAAAGAGAATGTTTGTCATCGTCTAGACCTGTTGTATCACCCTGGTTGGTGATATCCCACAATAAACTCTGGAGGGTCTTCCAGAAAGAAAGCTCTGACGTGTCAGTAGGCTGCTGAACTTTTTTACATACCTAATTTAAGCTTCATACCTGCAGCATGAAAGAAGATAGACATGACCAGCTTCTTTACAGATTTGTGTGTAAGTAGGGTAAGAGGAGGAAAGAAGGAAAGACAAAACACCCACAAAATGATAAAGACAGAAAAGCCCCATGAAGCATCTAGAAAAGTCTGCAGAGAAACAGGAAAAATGAAGATGGTTAAGCAGCATGAATTGCTGGGGGACTGGCAGGAGGAGACTGTTGGATGGCACACAGGCTCCATGCAACTTGTGAAGGAAAAGCCAACATACAAGTAAAGGTGTCCTATACGGGATGCACTGTTCTCTGTCTTCTACATCAGGTTAGATCACAGGTAGCTGACTAATGCACAGATGCTGCTGTCAGATCTCGTTAGACGTTTATCCCTCGCTGTAGGACCTCTTTTTTGCTCCTGGGGCTCCTCAGAGCCACAGGGGCTCTACAGCCTTTCTGCAGAGCTGCCTTTGGAGTCTAGGGCTGAGGAGAGACATTGTATGTGCCAAGTGTAGGACTTTCTGGCAGCCCAGCAGGTGCTCAGAAGATGGATCAGATGAGTGATTTCAATGCTAAGCACAGAGACAGATGCTGGCCAGATCCCGGAGGTGTCTCCAGACATTCTTCAGTGCCCTCATCCTGGAGGAAAGCGGCTTCCTGATGTCTCTGTAGGCCTATAATGTGTTGCCCTGATACCACTGGAAAGCTGAGAGAATATTTTCCTATGGCCACAGTCTCTGACTTGTAGAGGGGCTGAAAAAATGCAAGAGAATACTGGTGCAGTTTTGGGGCAGGAGCACCTGGGGCAGGAGGTGACAAAGAAATTGTCACCCAATGAGGGACTGCAAGAAGGATGAGCACCATGGCACTTCTAGATCAGGAACAATCTAGAGTTGGAAAGAAGCCCTGGAAGAGGAATTGCACAGAAGGTAGGGGCAGGAGTTAACCTTGACATTCAGGATCTGCCCGACCTTCAAGCTAAGTGAAATAACAGTGAGGAGTAAGTCTCGAGAAAAGTCATCTTGTACTCCAGAATAACTCACACTAAGTAAGTGCACTGGTAAGTTTAGCTAGTTCTAAACCCACAACATTATTTGGTGCGTTGGCTGGGAAAATTCAAATTGCCAATTTTTAAACCACTACACGAAACTGGTGTTTCTGCCTGGTTTCAACTGAACCTGCCACAATTATAAAACTATTCTTTATCTTCATACTTCTGAGAATATTAGAATAATCTAAGCCAATACAGCAGAAATACACATTAGGCTTGTGCTTATGTAAAGCAAAAGGTATACATTAAACAAAGACAGACATTACTTTTACCATTTGTTATAAAAAGGCCAAACTTCAGTATTAAGTGAAAGAAACTGGACAAGTAATGAAAATTCAGTGACAGATCTATCTCTGCTTTTAATAAGTGTCCCTCACCCACACCTACCCTATCATATAACAAGGGATGAACAAGATGAATGACAGACACCTTACAATAATTACTTGCAAAATTTCTGGAAGTGAAACCAACACAATTACAGAAGTGATGATTTGCACATCCCTGGTGGATGCTAACAGACAAGACCTGACACAGCCCAAAGCTAAAAAGTGCCAGCTGCTCTCAGCATGAGTTTCCTTGGAAAGGTACCCAGGAACAACCTTCTTGCAAGGGGTAAGTAGCTCTGAAATGCAAGTGCCAGGGTAAGCACAACAGAGTCATGCTGAAGGTTGGATGAACTCCCTTGTCAGCAAAAAAGGGGAGAAAAAAAAGAAAAAGGAGGTATGAGAAACAAAAAGCTCCTAAATGATCAAAATGTGAGATAAAGACTTTTCTGCTTCAAGTATCCTTGTTTCTGCAAAACCATCTCAGTCTCCCTGCCACTGGTAGTGTCAATTTATTCAAATACTAATCTTATAAATGGAAATGGAAAATTAAATCCATGATGATTGTAAATAGCTAGGGTGCTGCCTGCTGAAATATATGAAACTCTAAGCAACACACTGCCATTTTCTGGAAAAAAAAAAAGTAGAAATTCTAATTTGAGCATGAAATTATTCCTTTTAGAATTACTTAAAATGCAACCAGTGGGTAATCAGACACTATTCCTTAAATTCATTTGTAAGTGAAAGAAGAGTCCTGACCCTGATGCCTCGAGGAGCTATAAAAATAATGAACAGTAAATAATAGAATCTGTAAAACAACCTGTCATTAATTCATAGCCTAGCAATGGTACTTGGGAAAAAAAAAAAGACTAGGACATGAAATGAGAAGCCACATAACCTGATGAAATCCATATGTTCAGACAGAGATCTTTACAGTGTCTTCATGTCACTCAACCTGACATTGTGTCAGATGAGCCAACATAACAGAAGTGCTGCCAGCTACCAAAAACAATATAGATCCCATCATCTGTATTTATTTTGAGTGTTTAAGTGTCTCTCTTTCTCAGAGACCTTGTACTTCTGCTGTTGTCTTCCATTTCTAAAGCCATTAGGGTAGAGGTGTGAATCCAGCACAGGATGCACTCTTTAGACAGCATGAGCAGACATCAACTCTGACTGACAGCACTCCTCAAGGCGCCCAATTTGCCAAAGAAAGCTGGAGCTATTTTATGATGGATTGCACTGGGTTTGTGTGGCCAAGTCTTGGGAGCAGTGAGACTGCAGTGGTAGCTTCTGTAGGAGCTGATGAATCTTCTCCCATGTCCAGCACAGTCAATTTCAGCTGACTTCAGGGTGGACTCAGCACTGGCCAAGGCTGTGCCCAGCAGGGATAGTGGAATGATGCATTTAGGAGAAAAAAGTTGCTGAGCAAGATCAATTGCAGCTGGAAGGAGGAGCGAGAATATGCGAGAGGGACAGCCCTGCAGACCTCCAGGTCAGGGCAGAAGGAGGGGCAGGAGGTGCTCCAGGTACTGCAGCCGAGGCTCCCCTGCAGTGCCCTGCAGGAGGGCACGAGGGTGGGGAGATCCAGCTGCCACCCATGGAGGAGCACACGCCAGAGCAGGGGCATGCCCAAAGGATGCTGTAACCCTGTGGGAAGCCCATGCTGGAGCAGACTCCTGTGGAGAAAGGAGCCCAGGCTGGAGCAGGTTTGCTGGCAGGACTTGTGACCCTGTGAGGGACCCAGTCTAGAGCAGTCTGTTCCTGAAAGACTGACCCTGTGGAAGGGACACACTCTGGAACAGTTTGTGTAGAACTGCAGCCATTGGGAAGGACTGACATGGACAGGAGAAGTTCCTGGAGAACTATCTCTTGGCAGGGACCCTGCACTGGAGCAGGGGAAGAGTGTGAGGAATCCTTCCCCTGAGGACAGAGGAGTGGCAGAGACAAGGTGTGATGGACTGACCACAACGTTCTTTCCTCATCTCCCTATACTGCTGCAGCCAGGGAGCTAGAGAAGATCAGGAGTGAAGCTGAGCCAGGAAAGAAGGGAGGTGTGGAAGAAAGATGTTTGTACAATTTGGTTTTGTTATTATTCTAATCTGATTTGATTAGTAATAAATTCAGGAGAAACAGATTTCATGGAGAACTGTCTCCCATGAGAGGGACCCCATGGCACAGCAGGGGAAGGACTCCTTTCCCTGAGCAGCAAAAGATCTCATGTGATGAACTGATCAAACCCCCAGGTCCTGCACTGTCAGTGGGAAGGAGGGAGGGGTGGGAGAAAAAAAGGTGGTATTATGGGCTTATTTTACTTCTCATTATCCTCCTCTGATTTTGTTAGTGATACATTCACTTTGTACTTCCAAGCTGAGTCTGTTTTGCCCTTGGAGTGTGTTTTTCTCACAGTACTTATTTCAACTAAGGCAGCCTTCATTATATTTTTTTCTCCTCTGCCCAGCTGTGGCAAGGGAGGGTGAAGGAGTGACTTTAATGGGTGTCTGGCATTTGGCCAGTGTCAAACCATGACAGCCTAAGATTAGGTTTAAGGCTAAATGTGGAATTTGCCTTAGGCCTGGGCTTGGGATTGCCCACATGGCTTTGCCACCCAGAAATCAGAGACGGACTTCAATAAGGCATGCCCTGCTCAGAGAGGCACATTGATTTACTATTTTTGCCACATAATTCTGGTTTTATCTCCTTGCTTCCAAGGATTTTCTTTTTTTTTTTTTTAAGTTATTTGTTTCAAAGTGAAGACAGATGAACCGCTAAGTTTCAGCTTATTTACTAAAATGTTGAGTGGAGATGAGAAGCTATTTGGTGATGATTGCTACAATGAGCTCTTGATGATACCACATCAGAATAGCTATAAATGAATTCCACACATGTCCATCTCTTGCATAAACTTTGTCTACCAGCAAGTTAACCTAAATATCTTCAGAGAACTACTAACACTGTGATGTACCTCTGGAGACTGCCTAGTCCAAAGCCCTGCTCAAAGCAGGGTCAGCCAGGCCAGGTTGCCAAGAAGACGTTGAATTCTGTTTCAAATATCCCCAAGGAAGGAGACTCCATCTGGGAAATCTGTGCCTGTGCTCAATCACTCTTGAAGTAAAAGCACCTTTGTCTTCTGTTGAAATGAATTTTCTTTTTTTCTTTTTCTTGTAATTTGTCTCCTGCCCATAACTGGACAGCCCTGAGAAGAGCCTGGTTCTCAGCTGCTTTGCCCTGATGGCAAAAATCCCCCTAATCCAGCCCAGGGAATTTTTGCCCTGCATGGCTGCGAGTGCCCATTGCTATCTGAGGCTGATCTTGTCAAGTGTGACCCCCAATGGTTTACTGCAAAGCTGCTGTTCCTGTGAGCAGCCCACAGCTTGAAGTGGTGCCTAGGGGAAGGGAGGGCAGGCACAGGAGCTTCTCTGTCCTCCTCTCCGCTTTGGGGTGGCCGGGGAGTTTCTGTGATTCTCCCTTCTGAAGGGGGTCAGTGGGGTCTCCCTCCTTTTCTTCCCTATGATGATCCGGACGGTTTCCGTCCTCATCCGCCCTATGGGAGACCGGGGAACTTTCTGTCCACTTCCCCCTTTGGGGTGGCTTCTGGGTCTCCCTCCTCCTCTCCTTTTGGGGGAGGGACGGAGAGGGTCTGCTTTTGTCCTTAACTTTGGCCGGGGGGAAGTGGGGAGGAGCGGGAGGTTCTCCGTCCTCTCTTTTGGGAGGTGCAGGGACTTCCCCATCCTCACCTCGCCTTTCCTAGAGGTCTCATCTTCCTCTCGCCTACGGGGAGGGCTCAGGGGTCTCCCCCCTCCTTTTTCCTATGGGATACAGGGGCATCTCTGTCCTCCACTCCCCTGTGCGGTGGCCGGAGTTATCTCTGTTCTCTTCTCCCTTGGGGACAGACGAGGCTTTGTGATTTGTTTGCATCATCACAACTGACTCGTTAGGAGGGCAAATACCAGTCAAAGCATTTGATGTGTTAAGCTGCATTTCTGCCAATTTTATTTTGTCTGGTCTCCGGGGGGATGTTCGAGGGGTCTCTGTCCCTCGCGGCCCGGGGGATGCTTGGGAGCCACTGGTGGGAGGCGGGGCGTAACGGGAGTGTGACGGGAGTGTCCCTGTTACTCTCACCCCGCAGGATGACCAGGAGTTTCTCCATCCTCCTTACCTTTGCCGCACCGGGGGTAGTGTCGGTCCCCTTCCGCTTTCCGGGGACCTCCGGTGTCCATCGCCCTCCGATATGGGTGGAGCCGGTGTTGTGTCTGTGCCCCTCTGATGTAGGGGGACACGGGATAGTCGCTGTCCCACTTCCGCTTTGGGGGGGCTGGCGAGGGCTCCGTCCCCCTCTGATTTTGAGGGACCGGCCCGGGCTCCATCCTCTTCCGATGAGGGGGCGGCTCTGTCTCCGTCCCCTGCCGATTTTGGGGGGGGGGGGGGGGGGGCCCGCTGGCCCCCCCCNAGCGTGGAGCCCGCCCCGCTCGCCTCTGCCTGAGCATCTCTCTCGCCTTCGCCGAGCCCGCACTGAGCCAAGGCCCCGGCGGGCGCTGTGAACAGCTGGGCAGGAGCCTTCTGCAAGTGACCGGCGCTTTCTGGCTTCTCTCCCCAGAGCGCCGACATCTGATCCGCTGGCGTTTGTCCAAGCATCCTGCGGACAGGGGATCTTGTGCCACATTTGGGTGCGGGGCAGGCGTCTTTGATGCCTTGCTGGAGCCTCTGCAGCACCCAGTTACCGAGTCCCACACAGTACTGAAGACTCGAAAAATAAAACAACAAAAAGTCCATTCCGGGGTTTCAAGTCTGGTCCTTGTTAGCAACTTCAGCTGAAGAAACCTCGTGGGAAAAGGGGTAATCAGAGTGTTCCCTTCAGCCGATGTCAAACTTTCGATGCCTTTCCCCCAGGATGGTAGTTCTGTGTCTCCAAGCACAGGCTGTAGTACTCGTAGGAGGGGCTTTAACAAGCCAAGAACTGCGACAGTGAAAGAGCAGCTGCCCTTTCACACTGACAGAGGCACTTGGGGTCACCTGAAGTGATACACGGGCCCACGGGTGCATTCCAAGGGCGAGCGGGTGGCAGGGACTCTGCTGCCAAATCTGTGAGAAGAATCAGAATGGTCTGTGTCAATTAAGGGGACAGTAGCATCCAAAGGAGTTGTGCAGGGATGCACAGGTGCCAAAAGGGACTCTAGGACAGATGGACGTGCTCCAGCAGGCTCATCCTCCCGTGCTGGGGCAGGGAAGGTGGTAAGGAGAGCCCCACTGCAGAGGAAAGAGTCCCAGAGAAATTCATCCCTAGGGACTCCAAGGGAAATACCTAGTGCTTCCAGCCTTTAACGCTGTCTCACACTTAGCAGTTGTGTTTTGCAATGGAGCAATTCTGGGTAATTTTGTCACACCTTGTAGCCCGGGGCTTTAGAACACTGGGTGGAAGGAATGGCATTTCTACCCAGCTCCCTTCTGGAGACTTTGCTGTTCTAACACAGAATCAATAAATGCCTGTAGCATGTCCCAACTAGCAAGGGAGAGTTCTCCTTGCAGTTGTGCACCCCAATATGGTATATTTTTGTCAGCTCTGAGTTTTGCCTTCTCCACTTCACCTTCAGGATGAGGAAAAAAACTGACTTTGTAATTTGGGTTTTCTGCTCATTCACAGCTGAAAGCTTTTGAAATCCTGGACTTGCTCCCAGGGTGTTGGGCCCATTGTGCTGCCCCAAAATATCTTCCTCTACCCGAAAAACAACTGATGGAGATGGAAAGTATAGTAACCAGTCTAGTCACAGGAATGCACCCAGCTGTCAGCTACAAATCTGTGCCACCTTCTGTCTACTGCCCTGATCTACCAAAACAGGGTTTGGGGGGGAATAGGGTTTTTTCATAAATATGCATGCTCCTTCATTTTTCTGCCCTTTTATGAGGGCTGCAACTCTTTTGCACCCTGAATGGATCTCCAAGTCTCTACCTGAGGGCCTGACCCGAGCTGTGATCCTTCCAGCCAGGACCCCACCATGAAGGGATGATGAGAGCTCTTTGTGTCAGCCCTGTCTGGAGGCTGAGCTGGGAGTGATAATTATCCCTTTTCCAATGTCCTGTGAGCAGTGACTGCCAGTTCTCCAAGGGCTGTGATACATTTTCCCCAGGAGCCAGACATCTATTATTACAAAGCTTCCATTTTGAGTAAGTAAACATTTTCATTTTCTCCCTGTAGTGGAAGAAGAAAAATCACAGCTACTGTTGTATATAAAACAGAAGCATTTAAAGCAGATGTGTTAAGTAGAAATTTCTACTCCTCTGGGCACAGCCCCATTCTTTTTACAAGGTTTCTACTGAACGCAATGTGGAATTTGCTCAAGTAGGAACTGCTAGGTGATGCTTAGTGAGATGTATTTTTCCTATTGCATGCAACTGTCTCCAGACTGGAGAATATTGAAAAAATGATAAGTAAACGGTTTTTTTTCCCCTCTGATTTAAGTTATAGAATCACCAGAGTGATGCAAAGAACTGGTAGAAGCAGGATATGATGTTCAACAACCAAAGAAAATGTGACTGTTCTTTATAGGGCAGCAATAAACAGCAGACAGGAGCTGAAGTGAGCTGGGAGTCCTTGTGACAGTAACACAGCATATTCTGCCACTGTTACCTACAATGACTTTGTTGCTTTTGTACTGGAAGACAAAGTACTGCGCTGCTTGAGAAGAAAAGGATGGAATTCAAATTTTAATCCACTTACTTTTGTAAAAATCTCATTTAAATGGAAAGATAGCCTGGTTTCTTTATACATGAAATAATGTAGTACATGAAATCATGACATTTTCCCAGGTTTGTTTTTTTTTTTTTAACAGAATGTCTTGTATAAAAGTCAAATCTCTGGTAAGGAAGGTGGGAACCTCCCTCGGATAGAAAGAAGACCCTTCCCTCCAAATCCTTTTAACTCCAAAAATTATTAGGCTTCCAAACATGCAGGAGAAGGAGTAACAGTTCTTTGGTATGAAATACGCACAGAGGAGAACAGAACCAAGGACACAGCACAAACACAGGAGTTACCCCCAACTGAGGGCTGTTTGCCCCTTGTTGCAGTTCTGACCACACCCGGCAGGGGGCGCTGGTGGCTGCAGCGGAGAAGGGGGCGGGGCTTGGGTCGCTGGCGGCCGGCAGGGGGCGCTCCGGGGCAGGCTCTGACCCTCACTGAGGGGGCGAAGGCCGCTCAAGAGGAAGGGAGCCAAGGCAGCGATGCCCCCACGCACTTCAGTGATGGCAGAGACTGCCCCGGCTTCAGGCAGCACACCTCAGCCAGCTCTGCGTTCTAGAGAGGCAGGGAAAACAGGCAGATTCGGTCGCATTGCCGAATTGCAGTGTAGCAGAGTCCCAAAGCTGAATGCACAAAAGCTGTTTCAGAAGCCACGCAACCACCTGCCCTGATCTGCTGGCGGAAGGGAAGCAGGCAATGTTACACCCCAGCCACTGAATTCTGGGATTAAACCAAGATTATTTTGCTCTGGGTGGAAGCAAAGGAGAAAATCCCAACCGGATATTCTCAAGAGATAAAATGCACACAAAAGTTTACTTGCAAACTACAGAAAATTAAGGAACATTGTCATAAGAGTAAACACAACCTAACTTAACATGTTGCATTCCATGACAGAGAAGAAGGTGAGAACCAGAAAGGCAGGAAAGATAAAAACAGATATATATCTACCAAGTCCTGGGTTCCAGTGATGTAAAACTCCAAGATGAAGGTAAGGCTAAAGGACCTTGTGCTTGCCTTGTGGTGACCCTTATTCCTTGTGGTGACCCCAAACGTTTTCAGCCCATCATGGGCCTTCCTCCCAGGAGGGACTTCTGGTCTCTTGGCCACTTGGGACTGGGTTAGGCAAAACTGGGGCTGCCTCCAGTGTGCTGTGACTGACAAATATTGCGAGGCAAAGCACTACCTCCCCAGAGCAAGGTCTGATCTACCCCTAGCACACATTCCAAGCCCCTCAGGATGTCTCAAAACAAATTACCTTTTCCAGTCTCTGACAGGCAGGACCCACTCCCCACAGAGTCTTGGGCAGAGCATACACATTTACATGATGTGCAACTGCCTAGGCAGCCTTTAATACCATGTTCCCTAAAGCACATGCCACATTTTGCCACCCCAAAATATCTTCCTCTACCCGAAAAACAACTGATGGAGATAGAAAGTCCATCCTCCTTAAGGTTTCCCAGCTGTCAAATCCTAAAGACACAATGGGGTAGGTAATTTATCATTAGGTATCCCCAGCAAGCCAGTATCCTTCCTATCTACAGGGAGTTGTAGAAGAAAAGGTCCTCCCTGAGCCCCCTTTCCTACAGGCTTAGCCCCCCATCTCCCTCACCTGCTTCTCATCTGACTTGTGCTCCAGAGCCTGCCCCAGCTCAGTTCCTTTCTCTGGACACACTCTAGAACCTCAAAGTCTTTCTTGTAATGAGGAACCCAAAACAAACCCCAGGATTCAAGGTGGGGCCTCAGCGGTACCCAGAACAGGGGGACGGTCACTGCCCTGGTCATGCTGGCCCCACTATTGCTGACACAGGCCAGGATGCCATTGTCCTTCCTGGCCACCTGGATACACCCGGGCTAGTGTTTGGCAGCTCTTGGCCAGCACCCAAGGTCTTTTTCTGTGGGGCCATTGGAAATTGCACAGAACTGTCAAAGGGGAGAGTTTACTGACAATTCCAGGGGGTCCAGTCTGATTTAGGGACTGTTATAAGTACACATTATATTATTGTCTTTTTGCAAATGTTAAATTGAATGCTATATGTATAATGGTGACAAACCTTGCTGTACTAACATAATTTCTTTTATTTCTATAACAAATCTAAGAAATAGTAGTGTGATACATATATACATATATGTTAGGCTATAGTAAAGTATTGAAATAAGGACTGGTTTTGTACATACAACCCAGAGAATGAAAAGATAATCGGAAAATCTTCCTGGCATTCCTAAATTGTCTTACCAGATGAAGATAACAGTGACCAGAGCCCCAAAGAAGGAATTTACTGAACCTCTGTTATCAGGGGTAGGAGACACACTGGAGTCAGAGAGGAGATTTATCTGCTGGAGGGGGAGGGATTTTAAACTATGCAAAAGAATATCTAAGCTTAGAGGAATGCATAAGAAACCTACTAACATATAACAGACTGGTGCTTTTAAGGAACAATTCTTTGTTAATAAGGTGTGGTCTTGGCTGAATGCCAAGCACCTGGTCGTTTAAACCCTTTGCTCTTTGCTTTATTTTTGTCTCTTAATTGTCTCTTTTTAATTATACACCTTTTTTATTATATCAAAACGAGTAGAAGTTGTTTTTTTTAACAGGGACTCTTTGGCCGCTTTGCTAAAAAGGCAAGTGCGCCCAGTCCCTCTTAAGAGCTCTGTGGCCGCCTAAAGTAACCAGCCCTTAGCACTGCAGGGCATGTCGCGACCCACGTGCACGTGTAAACTATTTCCCTGGACACCAGTTCCCACTCTTCCAGAACATTTGGGTTTATTTAGATATCCTTCGTGCCCCGTGCTCCAAGCGCTTCCTGCCCCTGCGTTCCTGGCGGAGCTCGCGGCGCAGCCACGCAGGAGCGGCCGCTGCACGCGCGACCCCGCACCCAACCCTGCCCCGGGTACAGCCCAACCCTCGGCGCGAGCGCTGCCACGGGGGCGGAGCCTGCGCCGCTCTCGCTGCCCGGCCACCAATGGGGAGGCGCGGAACGAATGGGGCGGGCGAGGATTGGCTGGGGCCGTTGGGCGGGGCCAGTCCCGGCTGAGGGCCGTTGGTGCGGCAGAGTCGAAGCGGCGGTGGTGGCGGCGGC
>VWYI01002056.1:4142-29023 GCA_013399455.1 Anthoscopus minutus | reverse complement strand
GAATTTCTTTGCCTTCCCTTATGGAGTCCTAAGCATGTTGGCATGTCATGAAACTTGTGCAGGCTTTTTGAAAAGGAGTTTATTTTACTAAAAAGTGTCTCTTGGTACTCTTTTCTCATCTTCTTGTTTGCCTTTTCAGTTACTTCTTTAAAGGTGTTGAACAGTTTGGGGATAGTTTTGGTCTAAAAGCATGTTTTGGTCTATTAAAATACTTCACATTTAGAGCATATGTTTGAGAAATCAGAAATCTAGTATTTCCTAAAATGTAAACCGAGGATTAGTGGGAGCAGAGATGGATGGAGAATTGGACAGTAATCATCATTGTAGGAATTCTGTAGGGTCTCTAAACACACCAGGCTGCTCAAGGGATAGACAGTTAAGATGGATAGAGCTCCGTTTAAGGCTGCCTGCCTCAGCCTAAAACATGCTCAAAGACAGAGAGTGGGAAGGCCATGGGGGAGGGGGATAGGGATGATAGGAGGGAGAAGAGAGATAGGAGAAGGCCAGAGAGGGCCAGCAAAAGAGAGAGAATTAAGAAAGTGAGGTTCTTTTTACAATACATCTCTTTCTATAATGAATAACCTAGTTTACACTAACCAACCAACATATAACATGAAATCCAAGGGGTTTTACATACAGCCTATAGGAGAGACTCTATCATCACTTCTGAATTCACATTCCTCAGATTCTTCCTTGTCTGGCCAGGCTTTTACCAATCAACATCAGTGACTTATATCTCAAAACTGACTTTCATCTCTATTTCGAACTTTGGTTTTTCTGTCGTTAAAAGGGTATTGTTTAGTGCAAAGGATTCTTCTTCAGCTGGCTAGGCTATTGTTCTTGGGTTATGTAGTAACCAACACAGTATCTTAAATCCCAAAGCTAGCTTTCTTTTCTAGTTTGATTGTAGGTTTCATATTTTCAGAATCTTTTGCTGAGCTATTATGTTTATAGGATTTCTCTATTTTATCTTCTCCAACACATCATAAATGTTCAAGAAAACTTAAGGATTAATTGATGTGCATTAACTTAGATCCCAGGTATTGAGGAATAGGAATAACTAAGAATATTTGCAGAGAAAATAACCTGGGAAATATTGACAGAATAAAGAAATGTCCCTTTGTTTCCCTCTTGTAACTACAGTTGCCACACTGCATATAAAGATTTCACTGTGCTGTTGGTATTTTTTGGTGTAAAATTTGTTTGATTTAAAGACCAAAGACTCAAGCCTGTAAATACAAAGCTCCAGATTTTTCATCCTCTTAGAAGACCTGACTGTTTTAATATATAGATCTAAACTCTATAAATATCTTCTAACATAAATCCTGCTTTGACTTAGCCTGTATGTACATATTTTCAAGCATTGATGATGATAGAAATATGCTTTTTGATTAGAGGAACAAGAAAATAATTCCAGTGATATTCAAGCTGGCCATGAGTTTAGGGGAAAAAAATAACTGCAAGAATAGTGCAGCACTGAATAAAGTGCCCAGAGAGATTGTGTAATCCATCCTTAGAGAGGTTCAAAACTAGTCTTGCCATGACCCTAAGCAAGACCCAGTAAATTGTCTTTTACTTTGATGTTGAAAGGTTAAGATTTATAATATGATTAGTAAATAGTCAAACCTACCTTTCAAAGCTTTGAGCTAATCTAACATTTCCTCTGTATGCAAAGACTTTCAGTGGAATGACTGTAATGTCTTTGCCTTGTAGTAGTGAGCATAGATAGTGCTGGCCCCAGCAAAAACCTGGTGATGCTGTGAATATGAGAGCTGAATAATGAACAGGAAATGAAAACATAATAGCCCATGGCCAATGGCATGTATCCCACAATATGTTCCTCTGCAATGGGTAAGGCTGTACTTGTGTCAATTTCTACTTTAAAATGTTCATTCCCTATTTTCTCATCTTTCTCTTTCTCAAATATTTTACCCAGTAAACTCAAAATCATTTTTGAATAAGTGCATCAATATAAAGAAAATGGAATACTGAGGATCACTTGGCAAAAATTAACTTCTTAATTCAAGTCAAATGGCTGTAGAATTATCTATACAACCCCAGTGTTTGAATCCCCACAGACAGGGACTTTAACAGAATCTCTTGCCAAATTGCAGTTGTGATAAAAGTTTTAAATGATACTCAGTTTTCACCAGCTAGCAATAAATATAGTGCAATATTCTGTGTTGACCTTGCAAAGGCTTCTGATAGAACAGATTGTAGTCAGCTGTAGGGATTTGCTTCCAAACTGTAGCAAACTAGATGTGGAAAAGGCAGTGCTGTAACATATACTCCCCTCTCTAGATTTTGAACAGATTGAGAGGGAATACAGTCAGCATTCAAATACTTCTTTGTTTCCGTGCATATTAAAAGCCCAGGATAAAACTTTGCATTTTTATTCCTGACTGTTTACATAGATAGTACTATTCTCCATCCAAATGAGCAATATGAAAACTTGTCAGCATCAGTCATTTTGAAATAATTGCTTTAATTTGGGTCTGTGGCTGAAAGTGAACACAAGACTGGTGTCAGCTCCTAGCAGTCACTTTTCCCAACAAATTCCTTTTTTCCAGCTTGACAAATAACAAATGCTTGGTAATAGCTTTAAATTTGAAATTCATTGTCTGATAAAAGACTTATCAAATACTGAATTTCTCTATATAAATAGGCATATTCGTAAGTACAAAGAAGATTAGATTCCAGTGACTTCCATTTGTTGTACTGCCTTCATTATCAAACTTCTCACTAATCAAAACTTTCACTTCTGTCATGTCCCTGACAGCTTTACGTATCGTATTTATTTATTATACACCTCTGTATATCAAAGTTTTGTGTATTAAATATCTCCTGTGGAGGAATGATACCCTGCATATTCAAATATAGCTGGTATTTGAGGTTTTGACTTGCAATTTTGTGAATTTTAAGCTAAGATTTAACAGAAAAAGGAAAATTGCCGTTGTTTGGGAACATGAGAACAAAATGCCTCTGCTTACTCTGAGAGATTATGCATGAGGGACTGTAATGCAGTGTGCTTAGAAATCCCATTTGGTGGGTGGTAGAGAGCTAAGAAGCTAACAAAGGACTTTGCCCACATACAATAGATGCTGAGTTTGCAACCAAAATTTGGTACTTGATTTTTTAAATGACTTGGTGTCGTTTGTAGGATTAAATACATCTTTTTAATATTTGTTTCCTGCTTTTATTTCTCTGAGGTCTCATCTTTTGTTCGTTCATATAACTTCGAATGGTCTCCCTTGTCCACATTTGTGTCTCAAATGTGGCTCACAGGAGAGCATTCCCTATAATCACCAACAAAACAAAAGGAGTTTCGTGGTTTTATGGGCAATGACCCAATAATAGGCCCTTCATAAAAATAGTTGTTTTGGCAATGGAAAGAACAGAATTAAAGGAAGAGCATTTAAAGAAAAATTGTTACACAGGTTTTTCTTGCCTTGGTTTACTTCATTCCTTAATGGAATGTCTAATTTTCCATCAGTTTTCCATACTGGCACTTGCACTGGCACTTCAAATGACAATTAGGTTCCTGAAAGTAGTGAAAATAAATGTGAAAAAAATGCCTTGTTTCTTTCTCCCATTTGAGAAAGTACCTGTAAGTTGATTAAAGTGAAAAAAGAAAATGTTTAGCATTAATGTTTTAAATAAAATTTAAGTGTTTGCAACTGTCTTCCTTGCTCAAAACTGGAAGTTCTAAATTTAAAAAATGTTTATGTAAAAAGCTGGAAAATAAAAAGTGTCTGACAAGACTGACTGTTCTTTTTCAGGGTTGAAGGGGTTACTCAGTTTTCTCATCTCTCTTAGGTAAAATCTCCAGTTATAAACACAAAGAGCCTGGCACTTGAACTGGCAGATGTCTCTAATGTCTGCAAACAAGCCCTGCTTACACAGCTTGCCAAGCCGGGGTGTTGAAAGTGAATTTGATTATGAAGATGGCAAGAAGACCTTGTGGAGGATTCCAGGCAATTCCTACAAGAGAAGGAAGCTGTGTGTGTAGCAGGGGATGTGATATTGATAACTTGGGGTTCTAGTCGTGGTGCAGGAAACCAGCCAGGGCATCTGCGCTGCTGGGGTAATTAATGCTGATATACATCCAAGTTAAGTTTCTATTTAGTAATGCAGCGTTCTCAGAAAGGCGTTTGGGATTTGTCCCATTGCAGAGATTTAACTATTACACTGCTCACCAAGGTTGCCTTTCATCACTGTTACCCAGTCTGAGGAAAGAACAGAAGCTTTTACTCGTGCAATACATTTTTAGTAGAATTTCTGTGGTGATAAATTATTTATGTGATTAAATCTGAAAGCAACAGCAGATGTCTCATTACTTTTATGCAGAGATGGATCTGAGTCAGTATGAAGTTTTAGTGATTCTTGATCAGCTCTGACCATAAGCTGAGAAAGAGGGTTCTTGTGAACAGGCATTTATGGCTACTTAGAGTAGATTCCTCAGGCAATTTCTAGTAACTGGGAGATCTGCAGATCTTAATGTGGGCTGGTATTGAATCTGAAATTCTTATTTGCATATACAATTTTGTAGAACTACAGTTCCTGGAAGACCCATTATGTGATCTGGGACTCCAAGATTTCTACTGTAACATGAAATGGCTGTAACTGAAAATATGGTATAATAATTTCAGCTGTGGAAATTGGATTTAAAAGTTTACTTCATTTGCTTACACTCTTTCGGTCACTGGTTTCCATGTGTTAATGGATATTAATGGATTTCAGTAGTTGACTGTATACAGTTTTAATTTTCCAGCACTGAGTTTAAGCTGGTAGCTGTTTGATCCTAAATTGCCCACAGATCATGAACATACTTCTTTCAAATTTATTCTCAGAGGAAATTTTAAAGACATTTTCTTTGTTTGTTAAGATCAGTCTCTAATAAGAATTTTTTTTTCATTCTTAAAACTGTCTCAAATTCATCATAGTCTAAGACGAGAGAACTTTCTTTTTCTTGCCTTTCTCTTGTTCAGTATAGCTGCTGATTGAACAGAAATTTAAAGGAGCCCTCATTTGCAACAAACTCTTTAGCTTTCTAGTGCTTCTCTTTTGTTTTGCTACTTTATACCATCCTTTTCTGCTCATTCTAGAGGCTGTAAAACCATAGCAAACAAATTACAGTTTATAATGCATGGTAATTTCTCTTGCATGATAATTATGTTTGATAGGTCGATCTGCTGCAGAGGAGAGGCTAGTGAAAATTAGAGAATGAGAAGCTCTTGATACTCCTTGATCTTTTATGGTATGTGCATTCACTTAATGGGTCACTGAACTAAGAATCAGGATTATTGCAAATCAGAAGCCACTTTATTTTATCCAGACATGTACAACTATTCCATAAAACAATAGAGAAAACCTAGGAAGTGCAAAACAGGGGAAGAAATATTACTCAAAGAGTAATGATCAGTTGTCATTTTCTAACTGAAGTTTTCATGAGACCTACATTAGTACCTTTACAGAGGCCAGTGTTGTTTAATATATTCATAACAGTTTGATTAACAGAATTAAAAACGTTAACAGAACTAAAAAATATGCTGTTAAAATGAAATGTGCCATGGTCTCGTTGACAAGGTGGTGTTAGGCCATGGGGTGTGGACCAATGATCTCAAAGGTCTTTTCCAACCTAGTTTCTTCTGTGACTGTAAAATGCGGAAGAAACAGAACAAATACAAATTACACAGCTCAGCAACAATTCATCAAATCAGGCCCTTGGGGCAGAATGGGGTAGAATATGGGTAACAATGTTCATATCAAACCAGGGTGAATGCACAGAACAAGGTCATGTTATTGTAAACAAGGTGAAAAACTGTGATGAGGTGTGTAAGTAGAGAGCTTAACAGCCTGCTGGAACTGCAGAGAGATCTTTTAGCCCTTTTTGTGTTGATAAGAATACCTGGAGTAGTGTCTTCATTTTTGGATGCTGTGCCTCAAGAAAGATACAGACCAATTTAAAGGAAGATTGCAGTGAGAACAGGTGGAGGTCTAGAGAGAATGAGCTAAGATAAAAGGGTGAAACAAATGGAGAAGATTAACAAGGAGAAAATTAAGGAGCAGACGACAAGTTTTAGAAAATGCGGGAATATTACAGAGGGAGAAATTTGTTCATTTTCCATGTCTAGGATGAATGGACAAGAAGTCCTGGCTTAAACTGTAAACATGGTAAAATCTTTCCAATAATAAAATTAGGTGGTCACTGAGAGAGGTTGAATGAGAATCTCCATTGCTGGAAATCTTTGCAGGTAGTTCAGGAGTACATCTGGCAGGATGTGGACAGACTACTCTACTGTGGAGCATAGGGTGGCCCAGACTGCCTTCCACGTCCTTCCTTGACACAGCTGTGAAGAGACAGGAGCTGGAATAGATATGTAGTTGTGAGAAGGAAACGTGAAGTCACTAGGAAATTTACTCAGGTTTGCATTATACAGAATTTTATGCTACTTTCTTTGTAAATTGGTGTAAAATACAGCCACCCAACTGCTAGTGCACCTCAAGAGCTTGCCGCTGGGATGACTGTGGTGTGAATTATGGACTTAAAAACTGTGAGGGGAGCAGTGAGCAGCACTCTAGAGCTGACAGTGCCCTCTGTGATACTGCAGCAATCTGCTCTGAATGGTGACTCAGCCTAAAAGGAAACATGGACAGACCTGAGACTTGCAAGGTGATTGAGGGAAAGTGACCACTTTTTGGATCTTTTAGTCAGGGAAAGAGTATTTTTTCAGTCCCTACCAAACCGTGCATCACCTTGGATACAGCTTACAGATTTATCTTTCCTTGCTGACCGAGCCTAAATCACCTACTCAGCCTGAGCCAGGGGGTTTGGTTGCTTTTTGCAGGGGCTGTGCTTGCTTTTTGCAGGAAAGACTCTGATATGTTTGCCAGCAGCTCTCTTGTTTTCCCAGACACTGAAGATCTAACATGCTTGTTCTGATCATGCTGGAAAGTCTCAGAAATCAGATGTGAAAGAAGGTCAAAGGGGAACATGACTCCTCCAGGATAGGAAAAAGCCTGAAGAAAGCTTACACTTAAACTAAGGGCTTGAGAACAATAAAGGCAGAATAACAGCCACCTGTAATATTGTTCCAGTAGCCCTTCCTGTATTACTTCATCCACCATAGATAACATAGAGTACAAAGGCTCTCATCAAACAACCCTTTCTAGATGATCAGAACCAGAACTGCCCAATCTGTTTCTGGACTTGATTTGTAACTCCTGGATCAGTTGAGCAATCCAGAGGCAGCTGAAAACATCTCAGATGTTGCTGTGATGCATTTTCCAGCAAGACAGTATTTTCCACTGCTGCTGTAAGGGGCATTCTCGATCCCCCATTTGTAAAGCTCAGCCGTTAAGGACTGGACTGGAAAGCAACTTCTGTGACACTGAATTGATCTGACCAGGGATTTGAGCCCAAGCAGCATGGCAATGGATCACCTCCATATGCTCAATCTTGCTTCCTTTATCCTCAAAACATGATGTTCATGTCCAAATTGTCGCCTGGAAACAATCCTTGGCATCTGGTGTCTCCTGAGCTGTGCCTGGACAGTGCTACTTGGCATGAGCCAAAACAGTGCAAGAGGCTGTGCTTGCAGTTAGAACAGATGATTGTGGCCCATTGCCAGGGTCTGTGCCTTGGCCCTGCTTTATTTATATTGAAGTAGCCTAAGAGAAGCTCTGCTAATAAAATGACTGTCCTGTGCTGTGCAGTAGGTTTGATTGAAGATGCATGGGATATTTCAAGGGGCTAGGGTAGCTGCATGCATAGGTCAACATATGTGGCTTCCAGAAGGCAGCTGCTCTGAGAACCAGACCATCAGATTTGAAATTACCAGACACCAAGTAATCACTCCACTATTTGTGTTTGGCAAGAACAAATTTTGCAGGTAAGTTTTCAGGCAGATCATATCTCTGACTGTGGTGTGTTGACCTTGACAACATGCTAAATGCCCACCAGAGCCTTCCTATCACTTCCCAATCTCAGCTGGACAGGAAGACAGAAAAACACAACAGACAGCTTGTGGGTTTAAATAAAGGCAAAGGAAGATCACTCACTGATTACTGTCATGGGCAATATAGACTCAGGGAAATTAGTTTAATTTATTACCAATCAAAGCAGAGCAGGATCATAAGAAATAAATCCAAATCTCAAAACATCTTTGCTCCATCCCTGCCTTCTCCCTGGCCTCAACTTCACTCCCAATTTCTCTGCTTCCACTCACTGAGTGGCACATGTGGACAGGGGAATGGGAAAGGGTGGTCAGTTCATCACACACATGTCATCTTTGCTGCTCCTTCCCCCTCAGGGGAAGGACTCCTCACACCCTTGTCCTGCTCCAGTGTGTTCCTCGTAGGTCACAGGTCCTGCCAGCAAATCTATTCCAGCATGGACTCCTTTTACCATGGGCCCACAAGTTCCTGCCAGGACCCAGCTCCAGCATGGCCTTCCCATGTAGTCACAGCCTCCTTTAGGTTTCCACCGGCTCTGGCATGGGCTCTTCCATGGGCTGCAGGTGCATCTCTGCTCCCCTATTGTCACGAGTGCAGTGGGTGCTTCAGACCAAGTTTATTAGGGAAACCCTGCCACAGAGCCATGAAATGCAGAAATGATCCCCTTGCATTCTAAAATCGTTTTCAGAGAGGAACCTTGAGGCAGCTGGATCCAATCTTAGCCTCAAGCTGTCAATATTTTAAGTAACTTTGTCCCACCACAGGTTTTAATGATGGCAAATCATATATATGTACATAAAATTAGTTATTTATATAAGAAATGACTAGACAAAAGATCTTAAGCAAAATTATTTGTTACACAGTAAAGGTTAAAACTACTTATAGTGTCTAGTGTAATATAGTGTGCTATATTAAAGCAATTATATTAAAGCTAGCAAAAATAAAAAGTTATTAATTAGAGATTGATGTAACTCACCAATATCAACACTTGTGGGCAGGTTTCTTTCTCTTAACCTCCAAGAGTATCCTTGGTGGGTGTCCCTGAGAAGGGAGTCTCCACACATTCTAAGAGGAATATGTTAGAAAAACATAACACTATGAAAGTGAACTGGACTTTTCCAGTTTGTGTTAACTGATGATCAGTCATATGTCTCCGGGTCATTCGTGCCAGCTTAGCATTTTTAGATAAGGATACTTTATCATATCTGCCTCACTATCAGGGTCAGTCGGGCTGGTTTTAGCATAATTCAACACCAAAACCTACAGGTCATCCCCTCTCAACCCACAACCAATAGCCTTGCAAATAGGGCATTATTTGAGTTGCTTGACCACATTCCAGGTAAAGCATCCTGCTACACCTCCATGGGCTCAGGGGCACAATGCCTCACACTGGGCTGCACAGTTGGCTGCAGGGGAATCTTTGCTCTAGCACCTGGAGCATCCCCTTCTTTTTCCTCACTGAGATAGGTGTCTGCAGTGCTGTTTCTGTTACCTAATCTGACTGCTCTCTCCAGCTGCTGCCACCATCACTGATGAGCTTGGCCTTGGCCTGTAGTGGGTCCATCTTGGAGCTGGCTGGCATTGCCTCCATCGGAAATGGGGAGGTTTCTGGCAGCTTCTCAGAGAAGCTGCACCTGTAGCCATCCACTGCCCAGACCTTGCCATGCAAACCCAGTGCAGTGACCAAGCACGTGGTGTGGCTCTGTGAATTCTTCTACTATCACAGGGCAGGCACCTGGACTGTGTAACAGGGGCAAATATGGGATGACCGCTTCCAGTGGAAACATGGATTTTGATAAAATTTTCAGGCAATCATGACATATCAGTTTCAGAAAGCTGTGTGTTCTCCTCTCTGAAGATCTATTTTTTGCCCTGGCTCCTTAAGAGACCAACCAGCTTGCAAATATTCATTCTTTGAAGTGCCTAAGCATGAAAGCAATGAAACTTGTAGGTTGAATGAAGTTAGATATGCATGCCTAATTAATAACACTTATTTTATTTTGAAAATGTGCTAATATATATATATTTTATTTGTAATTATGAAAATGAAAAGGAGAAATATCAAAACCAGTATTATAACACCTATTATTGCAGTGTCTTAGTTTTGAATTAATTTTTGTATTTTTCATTTAAAGTATCAACTTCTGAGGTTGCTGAGACCTTCTGTTTGTAAGTAGAGAGCTTGGTGAACCTGTGTGTCCACTTCATTAGTATAAGTAATTTTAAAAAGTAATATGCCACTGAAATAAAGGTTAGCCAACTAATTAATGAGAAGAAAGCTTCAGTTCTTTACTTCCAATCTGTAGTTGGCATACTGGCTTTTTTCGTTGCTTATTTGCCCATACTGTACTCTCTGGCTTAGGCATAGTAGCAGAAACTACTAAAAATCAGCATGTGTGTTTTTTGGATTCTTTTGACTATGTACATTTCTGAAAATGATCAGGTGACTATTCTGACGTGTCACAAATCTGCTTTCTTTTACCCTGCTTTTAAATCAGTGCCTGCTCTGAAGCCAATTCATTCAATAGAATATTATTGCCTTCCAGGGAATTTGGGCTGCATCCTGAAAAGCAGATAAAATATAGTACAGTTCTTTTAAATAACAAGAAGAATGAGGTTGGTTTGTGACTTTGAATTTCTGCTAGGTCTGTTAGTGTACCAGTTTCCTTCATCTTTCAAAATTGTGAAACACAGTACATGAAGAAGAGAAGGGAAAAGGTAACAAACATTTGTCAAAACTGTTAATAATGCTTATCAATATGTTTTAAATAGAGAAACTCAGGTTGTTTGTTAAGGGTTTTTTGTCACAAGAAAGAAGCCTAGTGCAGAATTCCATTTAGGTAATTTTCCTATTAATTTATTAAATATTATAGTGTTTAACATAGAAATACAGAGAAGAAAGAAACCCACTAGTCTCAAAAATCTATCACAAGTCAAACCTTCAAAGATTTCTTTTTACTATTGAATTTGAAAATATTTTCATGAAACTCAAGCTGTCATGATAAATCCATGATCCCAGTGGGTCTATCACCTTAGCATGCACAATACCTCCTGTAATTCATGGTGAAAGCAGGGTGTTCCACGTTTTTGTAGATGTGTTCCAATCACAAACCTCACTGGTACAGGTAGGTTGTGGTATAGAGGCATCTGGTGAGCAAGAGAAGGCCAGGGATGTACAGAGGAACTAGATTCAGCTGAGGAAGAGGATGACCCTGTCTCTGAAGCATTGACTGTGTAATCCAACCATAGTCAGGCCTAAAATGGCCTAAATGTCACTTTCAGAGTCTGGATGGACATGCCATCAAACAGATGCAGAGCTGAAAAATAACCCTGTTTATCTGAGTCATAGCAGAGGCAAGATTACATTCAGCAATGTATTTTGCCATTTCCCTGGATGAACAAAGCAGCACTTAGGATTTCATTTTCAGAATTTGTGAATCTAGCAGTTTTCATGAGCCCACAGATGTAGTGAGAAGTAAAGGGGCCCTATAACTTATCATCCTGAGATGGTGGGAGTATTGTATGACACAGCCTGACAAGAGATACTAAATAGAAAACCATACGTCTGACACTCCATTTTCCTTGGAGATTTGGAGCTTGTACATAGTCTGTGATCATGCACTGCTGAAAAAATTCTTGCAATTGCTGATTGCAATTTGCCTCATGGAAGCTGGGGCAAAATACTGTTCTTTAATTTCACTGCTTTTCCCCAGTGAGATAGGAACTTTCTTTTCAGAAAAAAAATTCAGCTGCTTTCATATTGATATTAAACTGATAAATAACAAAGTAAATGCTACTACTCTAAAATGTGAAAACTTGCACTACCTGCTATGTTTCTAGTATTACTGTGGTGGTCCAAGAAGAGAGCATTGGTGGGTACCATCTGAGATGTGAGTTGAACTACTGATGAGCAAAACTGGCTGTGACCATAGCAAACTGAGACCTTACTTGCTGTCAAAAGTTTTGCAAGTGATGCAGAGAGGATGTCTTCTGAGATATGCTTTGTAAGGTGATAAGAGGTTTGGGACACGTTTGTAAAGATTTTCTTTCAGCAATGAGGACCAATACAGGATTCTCCAACACACAACTGCTCTGGTTTCAGAAATGGGATGTGGGTAGTGAAGCTGAGTGGGAACAGAGATTATGAAACGTGTTATGTCAAGAGAATGGTTGGCTGTCTCAGGAAGGAGGCTGGTTACTTGGGCCCCCTGAAGGTACTCAGCATTGAAAGGGATTCCTGGGACAGTAACTGTGGTGGAGAAGATGGTCATCATGGATAGCCTGTACCTCATGCAGAGGCCATGGTGAAGGACAGGGATGAGCCAGCCACCTTCCACAGAAGACAGAAGAATGTCCTTAGGACCCTGCCACTTGGTGACACAGAGAACTACTGAAAGCAAAACCCTACAGTGTGGTGGGGAAGTAGCAAACTCGAAAATTTCTATTTATGTTGAATTAGATTTCATTACTTTGAGTTTTGTTGACATAAAAAAGATATTTTTCTAGCTTTTACTATACAATATTTATTATTTCTTAGTTGGATGAAACCTATTAGGGAGAGAAAAGGCTATGTTTGCATTCTAAAGCCTGCTGATCTCCTGTGGAATCTCAGTGTAGGGGACAGGTTTAAGCCTATTTGTCTCATTGCTGTGACTGGCTTGGGCTCTCATCACACAGACATATTGAACACAGATAAGAGCTGGTATGAAAAAATAAAAGGCAAAGTGAAAAAGATCCTTGAAACTTAATGATGTACAAGGGAATTGGGGAGGGTAGATGTGCTGCTGTGGAGGGACAAAAATACAAGTGCATTTACCAAAGCAATGTTTTTTTTCAGGCAAGAAAAAATTACATTCATCAAGACTAATGAAAAGTGATGGAGCAGACCAGAAGTTGTGAACCCAAAGTGTATCAAAGTTAAGGGGGTGTCTTACTATCAGTTGGAATGTCTTACTATCAGTGGGGACAGTGAAGCACTGGAAGATTTTCCAGGGAGCTTATGGAGTCTCTGTCACCCCAAACAGATTTGGAACACATCTGCTAGGAATAAAATATATTTGATCCTGATTAAGGACTGGGTAAAGCAGGGCAGACTACCTGACCTCTTCCAGGTCTGATTTGTTGATTGCAGCACAGGAGGATAAGAAAGATGGTGCTATTTGGATAGATAAGAAAAGCTGAAATCCGGAGATTTTCTACACTATGAAATTTAGTTATTACTGACATGTTAATGATACAGGGACTGGAATATTCCTTCTGAGTTCCAGCAAGGATGAGACATTGGGAGTTTCTGGATTCTGGGGGGTAGACTTGGGAGAGCCAGGCTGGGGAATTATCAAGGTTTAAATTACAGAAGGTTTCAAACTTCCAGTAATAAGTGGAATCAGAGGCAGAAGATACAAAAATAGCTAGAAAGAGAAATGGAGAAATTCTGTGATTATAAATGGCAGAGAGATGGGGATAAAGATTAAGTTAGTTAATCAGGATTGTCATAAAGGACAAATACCAAGATCTGGGGGAGTGGGTATGGGGGTAAGAAGAAGATACAGAGGAGTGGCTATATTGAAGTGAAGATAACCAAATTATCAGTCCTTAATGGCAGAAGAAGAAGGAGGCAGGGTAAAGAAAGACGCATGTATTCCTGCAAGTGCAGTTTTTGAAGGCTGCCTTCTCATTTCAGTCTTCACTGGGACTGCTTGGAGTTTTTTATTGAAAAAGGCACATTATCATCTGGCATGTGAAGAGTTCTGTGAGCAGAAATTGCTCAGGAAAGCAACTGCAAAAATTATTTCTTTCTAAAAGGCATAACTTGTTGGTTTGTGTTTCAGAAGTTATGCAGGCTTCTGTAAAAACAGGCCTAAAGCAGCTACTTTTGATGTCAGCTACAAGAACCCTGGTTTTCAGGCTTTGATAGTAATTGGAGGAATTACCAGTCTGTTTTGTAGAAGCCCTTTTACAATACTCTTAAGTTTGAAGAAATGATATGCTAATACTTGCATGAGGATCTTCCTTGCAGATCTGCCATGGGCTGTTAAGGGCATGTTTGTATCAGGCATGTTCAAGCCTAGCATTTAAACATTGCTATAATTCTCTTGGGAAGTTTCTCCAAAGGCTTTTATTTGTTTCTTTTCCCTAGTGAGAAGAGTTTTTGATTTAAACGTTCACCTCACAGTATGTGCAACCAAAGATTACCATCCAGCACACAGGGAGGAGAGAAACCTCTGAGACTTTTGTACAAGGTAAATGAGGTTATTGCACACAAACAGACACCTGCTGCCTGCCCCAGCCATGGTCTGACCTGCTTGGGTGGAACCCTATGTGCAAGTATGGCTGAAGAAAATGAGCTGTGGTCAGCACAAGGTTTCCTGAAGGACAAGGTCCTAATACTGATGAAACTAAAGCAGTTTTTTTTATTCCTTCTGGCAAAATAAGCAGCTTTTGCAGAGCAGGGCAGGCTATGTGGGGTTTTGTTTTTGTTTTGTAAATGAGGGTTGTGAACTCCATAATTCTTGAGGAAAATTATTGTGTGGAAAAGGTTTCAACTGTACACATGCAAAATACCCTTTCTGCCCATGCTTGGAGGAGCCCCATGGCTTCTCTACCTCTAAAAGCCTGGCTGAGGGTTCCACAGAAGCAGGTTAGATTGAGCAGAATAATAAACATCTTTCTCCCTGTTTAGATTCCCCAGGTACTCCTAAGAGGCACACATGTTTTTCTGAGTACTCTCTACTTATATCTGCACTGTGCAATTCAGTGGGAAACACTTCAAAAAATTCTCCTCTGGGAAACTTAGCCTTAACCTTTCATTGAGTCCAATAAGGATCTACAGAGCAGGGTGTTTTACACTCTTCAGATAATCACTCGTGTTAAAAATATGGGAAACAGAATACACTAAAAATTGGAAGGAGCCTCTTTTAAGAAACAGTTCAGAATGATTTTCACTGTTCAAGGAGCAAAAATATTTATTAGAAAAGAGATGAACTTTGGAGTGGAATTAAGAGGAGAATCCCTAGACAATCCTGGCTAAAATTTGCCCAGTTCAGAACTCCACTGAGAAGCTGTATCAGTGTGTTACAAGTCCAGTGGCACCCTCCCACTGTACAGCCCTGGGCACATCAACAGCACACTGGCTGTGTGGAAGAAAGTGACCTTGAACACTGAACCCCACTTACTTCACCTCTTGTCTCAGTATGGGAACTGTTCCAACCATCTCCAAGCCAAAGGCTCCTCCAGGTCTGCACTCCCATGGACATGGGGTAGCCTTGCTGTCCTGCCTCAGTACAAACATCCTGCAGAGAACTGGCGACCTCTCATAGAAATCATTAGAGATACTTGTAATGAAAAAAGCATCCAGTATAGCAGCTCACTCTTAGTGTGAGAGGGGCACCACAGACTCAGAGGAGATAGAGGGCCAAGGTCCTACAGTGAGGATCTGCCTTCTGTTCTCAAGAGAGGTTTTTTCTCTGTCCTCTTGAAGCAGAGAATGTGCTGATCAATCCTTTAGGAACAAGCCTGGGCTGGGGCCATTAGCTTGGTCACAACACCACAGTCAGATTGTAAAGCCTTTTACTTTGGCATTGCCTCAGATCTGCCCAGCAGAGAAATTCAAGTCTGTGAGTATCCCTACATCTTAGTCATCATAGACAGTACTAGAGTATCACTTAGTGTTTTGTTCCCTAACATTTCCTTTTTATATTATTTTAATTGTGGATAACTTGGCCAAATGTTTTAGGAGTGTTTAATATGCCAGTATCCTGAAGATTTTAGCCAATGCGGTTTCATTGTGTTGTCCATTTTCCAAAATCTGGTGTTGTTATTATTATAAGTCCTTCATTCTGTGTTAATGCAGTTCACCTTCTTAACTCTAAAATTTCATCATTTCTCGGGTCTTGACTAGTTCAATTATTTTGGTAGTATTCTAGTCCCCAAGACAAAAGGTTTTCCTATTTATTTCCAGTGGTAGATCTGACTGGAAAATTCTATTCTATTCTTTTCTAGTAATATCTATGTAAGTAAGGCAGAGAGAACATTGAGTTTGATTTTACATTTTTCTACAGTTTTATCTTAAAAAGACAACTCTGCATTCCATTGTGTGAACATCAGCAAATAGCATGTGTTTTCTTTGCAGGTGGCATTTTGAAAGGATATTAACTTGCTGTAGGTCTGCTGCTTGAGAAGTAGACTCAAATAAACTTCCAGCAATATCATGATGTATGCTGTTTAATGGACTTCAAGGAGCTCTGAATCACAGATCCAAACCTCTCTGGATAAGAAGAAAACCAGTAAAAATTGTCTCAATCAATCCAGCGTCTTACATTTACACTAAAGAAAAACAAAAGGATGAACCTTTCTCTGTTCAGTCTCAAAGCATACCTGTAATGCAGCTCTATGGGACAATTCTTTTTATCTATTAGCCACTGTTTTGAACCCAGTTTTGTTTCAGTGTTGAGGATATTAATTGGGGGACATCAAAGATGTATTTTAGGGTCAGATAAATGGTGTTTTTCTCTGCTTGTCCACTTGGCCTTTAGGCTTATCAGACTTGAGCAAGGTGGATTCTGTCACCAGGAGCTCTGTTCCAGGGATGCACTGGTCTGGCTGTGTGCTGCACCTATATGCATTCCAAAGCTGATGCTGATACTGCCACTTCAAAGGCTCCATTTTGCTTCAGGGGATTCTAGCTTTAAAGCACTCAACATCAGTGGGAGTATTTTCACGTCATGTCACATCCCACTTTTGAAGTTTCTTGTTAATAGGGGTCGCCTTTGAAGACTTTCCACTCCTGAGAGGTTCTTCTCCCAGTTCTTCTTGTTGCAGGGGTGTCTCTCACACGATCTTTTTAGCATCCCTCCTGAGGATTTTTCTATCTTTAGGAACATCCCTTAAGAGCTTCTTAGTGTTTAGGCCTGAGTCTTCAGAAGAGTTTTGATATCCTTTAACAAGTTCCTGCTTATGAGACAAGCCATGCAGCCTCTACCCAGTGTGGAGTTCATTGTAACCAACTCACCTAAGTATGATGAGTGTGACCCGGACACAACTTTTCTTGATGAGCAGATTTCATGCTTTTCCCATTATTCAATTCTATTTGAAAAATTACTATCTATTATAAAAATGAAGACATATGGCTTGTGATTATTATGGTTTTAATTAGTGATGAACAATTGCATTTTTATCAAATCAACTAACTCATGTTCAAATCCTTCATCTTTTTGGAGTAAAGTCATAATTTTGTTTTCTTATGTTCCCTTTCCTCTTGGCGTTGCACTTCCTTGTCCAGACTGGAAAATATTACTCCATTTAGTATGACAGACCTTAATAAAAACAAAAGGTACCAGATAACTTACTTGAAAGTCTGTTACGAGATTCTGAAAACCCAGAGGTCTACATAGAAAATTAAACTATTGAGCATGTGCATGAGGCAAGTTTTGAGCCTTCTGAGTTTATTACATGACTTAGTATGGGTGTTTTCAGATGAATAGTTTCAGAATACTGGTGTATGATTTGACAATCTACTGTAATTTTTGTGGAAAGTTCTGTAAGTGAAAGGAAAAGGCAAACGTGGATTTTAAAAAGTTTAAAATTATGTGTAAATTGCTTTAATTTTTTACAAGTTAAGTCATTCCCATCATCCCAATTTTCATTCCAATGAATTGGGAATGTGCTTTTAGAATTCTTCACTATCAGATGCTTTCTTGTTGTGTTTATGCTTTATTGGGTTTTTTTTAAGTTGACCTCCCTGCCATTGTGACTTGGAATATCTAAGAAAGATAGAAGAGAAGCTCCCTTGGAAAGTCACAAAGAGGAAAGATTTTACAGCAACATTATGCAAGTCAGGCTGCAAACCATGAAAATACTTTTGGAAAGCTTTTAATGGAGACTAAAATAGTTACATGAGCAAGGGAATGAAGTCAGTCAGGTGTTCAGTGTGCTTGTACCCTCTGAGTGATTCACATGTTATCTGGGAGAAAGGACAGCAGGTGCACTGTGGAGACCTTGGGGACCTTGACCAAGACCTGGATCAATGCTGGACCTTTCACTCTTGAGATGATCTAGGGAGAGAAATTACTGAAGCCAGGAAGAATGGGAGGTTGGCTGAGATGTGTTTTGAACTACTTAAAAGAAGAGAGAAAGCAAAGGAACAGCAAAGGTGTGTGGAACTACTTCAGAACAAAGAGCTCAGATGTAGCTAAATGCCAAAAACCTTGTTAGGAAATAATTTAGTCCCTAAAGGGGAAAAAAAAATTGAGACAATAGGCAAGAGGAAATACTTAAATCAACAAGGAAAGAAGGTCGTGTAAATGAGACAATCTGTGGGCCAGTCATCTTCACTTTCAGACAAGAAATATCTTCCTGTGGAAGCTCATTGATGAAAACTTGATGTGAAAGTTTGTTTTTATTCTAAAATTCTGTATTATTTGCATGCCATAAAGTGGATTATGTGTAATAACTGCTAATACAAAATCAGCAGTACATTCTTTTGAATAGTTTTTCATTTTAAAATGCATTCTCTTTTTTACAGAGAACAGTGTTTGTGCTTATTGAAGAGAGAAGAAAGCAAGATTATGTGCTACAACTTATACATCTACTGGTGTGTCAAGAAGGTATTTTTTTTCTTCTTAAGATATTAAAAGTTTTGTGAAGAACTATTTAAGTAGAAGGTTTCATGGTGTTTCAAGAAACGTTAAGATGCTTTGAAGAAGGAAATAGAAGGAGATGTTTTACTTGGTAGTATAGGATGAGCTGGTTGTAATATCCTGGAAAAATTGTTCCTGGAAAAGAATGGCAAAGAGAAAACCCTTCTTGTATATCAGCTGGATAAAAGTAACATAAGTGTATTTATTGCTATATCATGATATAGGTTGAAACAAATACAGGCTTGAAGGAAATACTTGTTTGAACAAAACTAAATTTTTTTTTCTGGAAAATGCTTCTTCAAGCATTCCAGCATTGTCTAGTCATATCTAGTTCCCAAAGCAAAAAAAAAGCCCTTAGGCTGTTTGCAATAAGGTTTTTACTCTGACCAATACTTGTGCTGTCTCAGCCCCTGATAGTCAGGCTTATGTTGTAGTATGTGTTTCCATTATCATTAGTTTTGTTGATATCTCTCACTTAAATTCTCAAACACAATTTTCTAGTTCTCCTTTTAAAGATACAAATATTTTCATCAGTAATGTCAAGTTCTAAGAAAAAATCAATAAGATTTTTTTCTCATCTTACTTTTTCTGAAATCAAGCCTCTTCCAATCTCAAATTAGTCACATTCATACTGTGTGCAATAAATTAAGTTTTCTGCTCATAATGAGAGATTATTGTGATAAATATCAAACATGACTTTGAATGAAATGCAGAGCCATGCAATCCATACTTAGTAATAGATTCCATCTTGAATAAGGTCAGAATCATTTTTGAAGCTAAGAATGAAAAGATAATTTGGAGCAGAAATAGCTAGTTAGGAAAAAACCAAAGCCTTGCCATACAAGAAAAATCCCGAGAATGGCTCCTCTCTGTCTTATCTCAAACAGTAAAATCTGCTTGTTTAAGGACCTGTTAATCATGGTGTGAAATGCTGCCCAATTTACATAACTGAGCAACAGAATATAAAATTTGACAGAGGAAAGCGAACATTAATTAGGCAGCTCTTGTAAACGACAATGTGCTTCCCTGTTTTCCCTGAATTTTTTATTACATACCTCATAATTTCACACAGAATTTGAAATGTCTTGCAGGAGTTTGCTGGCACTTGTGTCTTTGTTTCTTATCTCCGTCATGCCCTTAATAAGGCATGCTGCAGGGGACACAGTTCATCTTTGCCAGGCCCTGCAGGTGAGCTCAGGGAAGCCCTCCTCCGTTCGAGGCTGTAGGTTCCAGCTGTCTGTGAGGATTTGGAGCCCTGGCAGCAGCCAGACTGACAGTCCCAGCCCCTCGGAGACTGGCCCCTTTCCCAGGCGCTCTGGTGGCTGTGCGCGTTTCCAGAGCACTGGCTGCACCTGGCGCAGGGATGGCAGCACAGTGCCCTTCACTCTCCTGCAGCCTACCTAGATTATGTTTGCTGCATTTCATTTCAAACAGCGTGATGAAAAGTCCCCTGACGTTGCAATGGTTGTTGCCACCTCGAGGTAACAGCAGCACCTTGATCTGCTCGCTCCACAGGGACTCAGGCCCAGCCGTGGCAGTGACTGGGAACACTGCGACACTGGTAAAGGAAATTTGTACAGCTATTAGTTCATATTTTCATTATGTTTTGTCTTTAATTAGGGCAATTCGTCTGCAGAATTCTCTTAAGTTGCGTAGTAACACATTTTCATTGTATTTCCTTTGAAGACTTTGGAATTGGTGTATCCAGTTACCGCAGGGATCTTTAGGAGCAAATAATGGCTCACGGTTTAGCTTCCGGCTGAGGCAAACCTGGCTGCATTGTTCGCAGTTCCTTGCTGTTCAGAACGGTATCTTGGCATTTAAAAAGGTGAAAGATCGTTCTCTTTTGTTGTGAAATGAAGGGTTTCGATTCTTTGTATCTTGTATTACTGATAGCATGGCAGAAAAGATATTGCTTTTTAATAGAAAAAGTACCATGCTGCCAATTTGCTTTAGGTTAACACAAATAATTTCTTCCACCTCTGCCAATATAAATATTAGCACAGCAACTGGAACTTGAATTCTTCCTGCCAATTTCTGGCTCTTTTAGACTGAGTTTTTAAGATACTCTTTAGCTTTCACTATATTTTTACCACCATCAGTAGGAAACTACTCCAAAAACAGTAATTCTGGGTTACAAATTGCTCAGCTAGAAAGACAGAACGTTAATATTTATTTTAAAAATTAATAATTGGAAAGCTTTTGTATGAAAGAAAAGACCCCAAAACTCTTCACTGGTAGCTGGATTATATAATTATTTTAGGAAAATAATATTTTAAATATTAGAAATAATGATAAACATTTGCATTCCATATATGGTTCCATGTCTCTTCCATGACTTGGATTTTAACTTTGCATTAAAATACACTGTCTAGAAATTGATCCTCTCTGTCAGGAGCAGGTAACATTTTTTTGAGCAACTAATAATTTAAGTATTTGAATTGATTCTAAAAATGTCAGATGTTCCATCCACAGAATTACAGTATTTACATCAAGGCCACAATATATTCCTTGCTTGGGCAGATGTCGTGACATGAGAGGTATTTTAATAATTAACCATTTGCTTAAAATAAACCCTTTCTTACAACCTTTTTGTATGACCCTTTGAAAGAAATCTAGAGACCAATATGAATCACAGATTATTGTGTGACATTGATGGAGAACTTAAAGGTGTCCTAAATCAAAATCCCGTGCAGGCATGTGATAAACCTTCAGCTGAAGGTTGCTGGATAAAGGATCTGTATCACTTTGAACAACATAAATATTTTGCATAAATATGAATTTACATTTTATTGCTTTTGTATCATCAGTGTAACAGGTGCTTCCCAATGCTCTGGTAGCAAATGATGAAGCAGATATTAAATGGAGTATGAAGAAATATTCTTTCTCAGTAAGTTGTCCCAAGCAACTGGTCAGGTGAATATGGATTAAAACCCACAATAACAAGGAGCAGATGCAAACTGCCAGGCATGTAGATATTTGTACATATCTGTAAAAGGTTTGATTTCTGATAAAATTCTCTTTACGGCTTATTTATTGCCCAGAACTGTCTTCTTTGCTATACAGAGCAAAGAAAACAAAATCCTGAAAAAAATACAGTCTTACAGTAGAAGGGAAAAGAAAAAGGTATGAAAAAGTGAGCCAGCTAGTTGAGGCGTCCCAAAAATGGTTCCATATTTATGGCACAGCCAATTGTTTATTTATGGTTGGACTGTAAATCATTTAAAGATGTCTAAATAAATTCTAGGACAAATATATCTCCCCCTGTCCCCTTCATTTGCTCTATTTCTGTGGCAATAAACCATAAGATCTAAGAATATTTCTGATACCTGTAATTAGCACAATCGTTTTCATTAAGAGAGAACCACCATTGCCCCAACCTCCCCCCTCACCCCACAAACTGTTGATTTTTGTATTCAAATTCTCATGTAGCCCAGAAAAACATTCTTGCAGCTAAATATAATGGAAGTTCACTGTCCTGCCATCTGGCAGTACTTGAGAAACTGCCTTCGGGGTGGATAATAACAAATCCTATGCAAAAATCACATCACCCTTGTATGTATCAAAGCAATTCAACACTGAGCATCCCTAACATAGACTACCTCAGGCAGGAAAGAGCACAGTGGGTATTAACTAACAAAGAAAGTGGTCATCATCTCTTCTGCGGAGAGGCTCCAGGAGCTTGGCCTATTTAGTATAGAAGACTGAATGGGGACCTCATTAATGCATATAAATTTCTCAGAAGCAGGTGTCAAGAGGATGGTGACAGACTCTTACCAGTGGCACCCAGCAACAGGACAAGGGGCATTGGCAATAAACTAAAACACAAGAAGTTTCATCTCTACATGAGTACGATCTTTACACTGAGGGTGGCAGAGCCCTGAAACAGACTGCCCAGGTAGTTCAGGGAGTCTCCCTCTCTGGAGTCATTCCACACCCACTTGGTCATACCTTCTGGTGTCACCTGCTCTTAGTGACCCTGCTGTGGCAGGAGGGTTGGACTGGTTGATCTGCAGAGGTCCCTTCCAATCATAAAAATTCCGTGATTCTGTGGTCAGGTGTCTGCTCCCTGCTGGATGAAATACCATAAATATGGACAAGGTGAAGAGGTCCTCTCAGAGGCCTGAGATGTCTCTCTTAATAGCCAGGGAACATATCTTGTGAACATGATGTTTCCAGATGGCACAAGCAATGTAAAAAGTGAGGTCATTTTTTAGGCCAAGTTATTTTTTGTTTGGTTTTGCTATATGGAAGGCATACAGCATTGCAGGCAGAGTCTCTGCATATCTCTGTTGTTGCTACAGTGTGGAACTTTAAGCTGTGTACTTGACCTATGTTGTAGTATCCCATGAACTCTCTCCTCTTAGCCATCTTCCAAGCCCCCTGCCCTGGAAACAGCTGTAACTACTCACTATAGAGTTCGATGTCCTGGGGGGTATATACAGACTCTCTCCTAGATTTCTGTGTTGCAACTTCCCCCAGTTTCTCCTTTCCCTGCTCCTCCCTGGAGACCCATTCCCTGGAGAACAACTCCCTCAGCCCAGCCCTTAGCCCTGCCCCTTCCCCTTTATAAGGGGCCCGCACCACGAGGTCGCTCTTTTCCTGGCCAGGTTCCCCTTGAGTCACTGTGACCCCTTGCAGGAATAAAACCTTGCCAAAGAGCCTTTCTGTGCCCCTATGGCTGAGCCAGCCCTGGTAGGTGTGGAGTGGAGGTTTGTCTGTGCTGCCTGAATGTTAACTCAACTTGCTTCTCCACAGCACAGGCTTCTTGGGAACAGATATAAGGCAAGCAGTTCCTACCACTCCAACACCCACTTTTATACCATGTTTATACTAGTTCTTCCCTCACACTCTGTTTCTGGTTAGTAAGTGAAGCATCATTTCCATTTCACACTGAACAGACCCTGTGCCTCTCTCGGCAGCAGATGTGGAAGCAGTAGGGAGCTGAAGAGGGCATAGGGGCTGTCAGCTGCAGAAACACCTGTCAGTAAAGCTGAACACATCAACCTTTCTGCTGGGATGCCAACAGGTTTCATGGCTACATCCTGAGTCCTCAAGAACCATCCCCAGGCTGAAGCTGTAGGAACCTGTCAGCCAGGTGCCATTCTGGCTCTGCTCAGAAGGACATCCCTTCCAACACACACATAATTTTCTGGAAAGCTGGGAAAAAAAAGGGGCCAGAAGGAAATATTTAAGAGAGACAGCTTTTGTCTCTGTTAGTGCATAAGAGAAATGATGAGGATGTTTTGTCAGCATATATCAGAAAGGGGACAACAAGATATATTTGAGAAGAATGTGAGGAAGAATTTACACCTGTGATACTTCACCAGTTTGGAAGCCTTCCAGGGATGGATATTGCCTCTTGACTAGCTGCTGATCTTTTCCTTCTCCCCTCCAAATGCCTTCACAGTTTTGACCTCTATAAATCACTGGAACAGTTAAGTTCTTCAACTGACATTTGAATCATGCTAACATCAGTTAAAATTTGTTGTCAGATACTTTTACCACACAACCAAGATCGAACCTTTCCCATACCATTCATGGTTTTCTACCACTTCTTTCTTTCACTACATTTCAGCCCCAAAATCATCCCTGCTGCCCTTCTTTGTATCTTTGCTGTTTGAAGATGTGCAGGGCTGCATGCCATATACAGGAAATGTCACATTGTGAATTTATCTAGGGACCCAAGGAAAGAACACTCTCTCTGTGTCTTTCCTAATAATTCTAAATGCTTCCTTTTCCTCTTTGACTGCTGCAGGGCATTGAACTGACATTTTTTAAAAGTCTGTCCTCAACGACTTTAAGATCTCTTTCCTGAGTATATCAAACAAAGCAAGTTTTAAGAATAAAGAAGACATAAATAGTTTATTAAAAACACCACTACTGTGATTGACCAGCAGAAGTATGCAAAGAAGCTAAACGTGTTCCCACAGTATTTGCATCTGCAGCTATTTGTAGTTTTGCCACAGTATATCTCCTGATCAATTTTTTTTTTCTTTTGAGTGCTTTTTTCCCCTTTGGTTTTTTACTACCCTTGGTGGACAGCTTGTTCCCACTGGCTAATGAAACCACTGGAAGAAGTCTGTCTTATGCCTTTTGTCCAGTCTGGATGTTTCTTACCTGGGCAAGGGCAAGAGCTGTCACGCACCATGCTGCTGAAATCCCATAATCCTATCTCTCTGTGGGTAATGAGTTTGGCTGAGGGATGAGGAGAGTCACTGTAGGACCAACCCTTCCTTCCTTCCTTCCTTCCTTCCTTCCTTCCTTCCTTCCTTCCTTCCTTCCTTCCTT
>VWYI01002054.1:0-26395 GCA_013399455.1 Anthoscopus minutus | reverse complement strand
TCAGGAAACGATAGAGCCACTTTCTACCAAAATCCAGCTGAAAATTACTCCCTTGATCTCTTCTGCTGCTTTCAAGAATTGAATCTGGAATAAATGAGAATGCTACCTGAAATCTTATAATGTATCCTAGTATTAAAGGTTTTTTTAAAAAATCAGTGACATCAGTGGGAATCCTATGATGGGGCAGCTGCATCACAAAAGGCCCTTTTATACTGAGACATTTTTATTCTTTGAACAATGATAGAACTTTTTTTGACCACTTGACTTTACAGATACCATTATAGATGACAACCACTCCTTTTTTCTTTACATAGCCTTACCCTAAGAGGGAGATTATAGTTCTTCTCCTATACTGTAGCATGATAAACACATTTTGACTTAATGTTATACCATTAGGCGTGAAAAATACCACTTCTACCTCACCAAAATGTCTATCTTATGCTTAAGCAAAAAAGATTGCCTTTTAGGTTTTTCTTCCTCTTATTATTGCATTTTATTTTCTCACAATTAAATTAATTAGTTGTAAGAGTTCAGAATTTCAGAAAGAGATTAGAAAACATCATTCATATAAGCTTCAATACCAGTCAGAGGTGAAGGGTTTTGACAAAAATCCAGCACATCTTACTTTCTTTGTTCAAGTGTCTCACTATTTTTAAAAATTAATTTATTAACATTCATTTTCATCATCTGCCACTGAATTTATAACCCACTGAAAAACAGAAGGCATTTGATTTCCTCCACAGTTGAGACAGATTACTTTTTCCCACAACAGTATCACAGACTTACATCATGATGAAGGTAAGGGTGGACCCCAGCTGCCAATCCACTCCAGAAACTACTTTATTCCCGAACGCTCCCTTTTCATCCCCTATTATTCAATCCCTCATTGGTTTACGTAACTTTTTTCTGCCCACTGTGATTTTTTATTGGTTTATACTTTGTAAACCCCTCCTTGTTCTCCTCCCCTGAGTTTCCCTCATAGGCTCATTCATCCCCTCCCCTTGCTCCTCCCCCACATATCACTGTCTGTAATCTGATTCTGGGCTCTCTTGTGGGAGAACTTCCAAGAGAATGAACCTCTTTGGAAATCCCATGAGAGGCTTCTCTCTCATCCTTGATCCTGCCCTCAGCATCTGGGTGTTCATAGAGTGTGACTCTAAGCCAGCACTTGGGTCCAGACCTCTGCTCAAGGCTGGCCCACTCCTGGTGTGAGTGCTGGAAACTTCCACCTTTTGAGCTAGCCACCTCCTTTGCTCCAACACCATGTCACATACTTACAAATATTATAGTTTATTTAAAAACTACTTTCCAAAATATATGAATAAATCCAAAGAAAGACTATTACCATACTGTCTCCAATCCACATTAGAAGGTAAATTCAGCCACAGAATGAAGTTATTGAGTTCATTTAAGTAGGATGGGAGCGAATGGAAACCTTTTTGGTTATACCACACCTGGAAGAAAGAATGGAAATTGCCAACCAAAAATTAGTTCAACCTGGATGCTGATCTGAAAGTTCACATACCTTTAAGAATTGCATTAAGGACTTCTAATTTTTCTGTTACGACATTTATTTATAGAAGAAAGTTAACCAGGCAGAACAAAATCAGTTGATTTGTATAGGTCTTTCAACAGCATGCAGCAGCTTTCTATTGTTAGAACTGTACACATATATTTATTAATAAATTGAGATTCTCTAATGAAACACTGTGTCCCCCTTCCTTTACACACGTGGTTGAACAAATACAGGGAGAACAATGTGAAAATAGCACCTGCCAGTTTGATCAAAAATACAAAAAATTAGTAAAACAAATACTAAAATTGGAAGAATCATTGAAATTCCAAAGAGAGTTCTCTAAATAATACCAGCATATGACATATAGCATAAAATATTTAGGAACAGAATATTCTAGAAAGAGGGGAAAAGAAAGAATCAAGGAGGCAAAGGAGGCACTGTTTACAAGGTATGAAGATGCTCCATAGACAAAGCTGTTTCCACCTTCATCATCAGTGGCTTGTTAGACATGAAGGAAATTGATGCAGACAAACTTTAGGGCAAACAAGGCAAGCCAGTCTCTCTGAGGAGCAGACAGAACCAATGCTGAGAGCTTGATATGTCCCAAAACCAAATATACTGAGGTTTGAGTTTCCTCTGCAGTTAGAAATTGATTCTTATCACCCATCATTGATCATCATAGTGCCCTTGAATCAATATTATCCATACTGAAAACTAAGTCAAATTATTATGTATGTTTATTTTCCATTTCAGTGACATTTAAAACCATTTGATTACTATCCATTTCTCACATCATAGCACCTTCTCTTCTCCCCAATTTTTTTAAACAGTTGAAAAACTCCTAACCTTTCTCTCTTTGATATCATCTGTTTGTACTCTGCACTTTGTACTTCCTAGGCAGGGCAATTCTCACTGTCTCTCTGGATTCTGAATCATAATGCAAAGTGAACAGGATTTAATATACATCCTTATTGTCTTAACACTCCTCTTCTAAGATCTCAGTTTTCTTAGATTATTTCTAGAATTATCATCTATACAGTTACATCTTAGAAACTTCCTTAAAGATTCTCTTATAATTTCTTTGATGCTGTTCTCATTTACTTGTGGATAATTCTGCCTTTTTTTCTTTCTTTCTTTTTTCTTATTGCTATCCAACTATAAACCTTACTTGGACCCTAGTTTTAGACTTTGACTGTCTTTTCTGACACATTCTCTTCCATATTTCCATTTTGCAGTCTTCCTAATCTCCAGTTGTTTCCCTTTCTTAACAATTATTTTCTTCTGAATAATTTTCCTGTTTACTTGTTTGAATATCCACATTTTTGTGAGGTGAGGATTACAATAGTCTGACTCTCCATTTTATTTCCTCCCATTTATTCTAGATCATGATTCCAAGAACCATCCTGAGGTCCACTGTAATTTCTTCTCTGCCTTTCACCCTTGGATCTTCTTTGCCACAAGCTCTGTTAGTAATTTTTTTAAAAAATTAGAAGCTTTGATTTGCCATTATTCTTGCCTGCACTGCTTTTCACATTTTCTACACTTCTTTTTGTGGTATTTACAAGGGCTTGAAATCTCCACAGCATCATTGAATTATCTAGGTTGGAAGAGACTTTTAACATCATCAAGTCTAACCACTAAACCAGAACTACCATTAACTCCTAGAACACTAAACCACATCACCCAACATCAGATACAAACACTTATTAAACACCTCCAGGGAAAACTATTCCAATTCCTGACCCCCCTGACAGTGAATTTATTTTCTAATATCTAATCTGAGTCTTGCCTGCTTCAGCTCAAGACAATTTCCTCTTGTCCTCTCTGCAGGCACAACAGAAGAGACCAGCAACAACTGCAATTTCCTTTTGTCCTCTCTGCAGGCACAGCAGAAGAGACCAGCAACAACTGCACTACGGCCTTCCTTCAGGGAGTTGTAGAGAGGAATGTTGTCCCCACGGACTTCTTGCTCTCCAGACTAAACAAAACCATCTCCCTCAGCCATTTCTCATAAGATATGTTCTCTAGACCCTTCACAAGCCTCGTTGCCCTTCTCTAGATAAGTTTCAGCACCTCGGTGTTATTTTCAAGTGAGGTGCCCAGAACTGAACACAGTACTTGAGGTACAGCCTCACCAGCGCTGAATACAAGGGGAAAATCACTGATACAGGTCAAGGTGTCATTACCTGGGCACACATTGGCTCATATTCAGCTGGTGGTCAACCAGCACCCCCAGGTCCCTTTTCTGCCAAAAAGCTCTCAAGCCTCTTCTCCAACAGCCTGTAGCACTGCATGGGGTTGCAGGGACACAAGCGCTGGACACAGCATTTCACCTTCTAGAACTTCATGCAGTTGTCCTCAGCCCAATGACCGAGTCTGTCCAAGTCTCTCTGAAAAGCCTTACCTTACCTTCAAGCAGATCAATACTCCCATGCAGCTTATCTGCATATTTACTGAGGATGCACTCAACCCCCACATCCAGATCATCAAGAAGGACATTAGGTAGAACCAGCCCCAAAACTGAGCCCTGGGGAACATGGCTAGTGACCAGCTACCAGGTGGATTTAGCACCACAACTCTCTTGTCCAGCCATACAGTCAGTTTTTTACCCATCACTGAGTCAGACATCCAAGCCACAAGAAGCCAGTTATTCAAGGAGCATGCTGTAGGAGAGGATGCCAAATGCTTTAATGAAGTCTGGACAGACAACATCCACAGCCTCTCCCTCATCTGGTAAACAGGTTGCTTTGTCATAGGTCAGGTTGGTCAAGCAGGACCTGCTTTTCATAAATCCACACTGGCTGGGCCTGATCCAAAGTAATGAAATTCCTTTGTTCTTCTCCAGTTCAGTTCCCACAAATTATTACACAAAGTAGATCTCCTACTCATTAATCAACAAGAGCAGTCTTTTACGTTGTAAAAGACATTGACATTATATTGCATATGTAAGTATGACACACATACATAATGAAATTCCACTGCAATTATATCTATTGGGGAAAAAAGCAATTAAAAAACCAACAAAGTAAAATTCTGACAACACATCCACATTAAATTCAGGCAGGGTAAAGTTCACAATCTTTGAAATACAGTAACGCATCCAGTACTCAAATGAATACCACAATAGGGCATTGTGGTAACAATATATTTCAATATCCAACATGCTAATTGGAATTATCCTCCAAGCTGCATTACATAACTGAATCAAACCATGAAGAAATAACCAAATTGAAGATGGATATTTAATTTATTATAAACTGGAAAAAGAGACATATAAGGTTGTTCACTTCATCAGGAGGTACATTTAAGGTCTTTTTCCTAAAGACTTGTTTCTTATTCAAAACTGTTAGCAAAATATAAAAAAAGGAAAGCTATTAGCTTTAGATGAAACATCTTTCATATTTATGTTGATCTATACAGGTAATTATTTACAGAGGACAGAAAAGAGCTGAGGAACAGAAAACTATATACATCAATATAATTAATTTTAGTTTAATTTTATATTATATTCTACCCATAGTAAGGAAGATTATTTCCAAAGGAAAAACACAACCCCTCACCACATCAGACTGAAGTTCTGTGAAGACATATTTTACATTATTACATAATCTCTTACTTGAATAAAGTTAGACTGACATTTCAGCTAACATTTGGCCTATGAAGAAAAAAGGATGAGAAGGAGCAGAGAAGTCCCTAGGCATTGCTGAACCAGATTCATGATTGATATTAAACTATAAAGTCATCATTTTTTCCTCTGGACACTTAGACAACTACTGTTCTGTAAAGCCTCAAGTCTCAATCTTTGGGATTGGAAAAATGTACTCTTCCGAATTACATATGAACAGTACAATTTGCCTTTTCCAGTATTTAAAATTACCACACGTTCTTCCTATATTTCATTATGCTATAGAAAACAGAAACTATGAAGCTATTATGGACCATTTTTTTGGCCATATTACTGAAGGAAGCCAAACAAAATATAGTCATGAAAACACAAAGATTTGAGAAGTTTTGTTTTTGCTACATCATCAATGAATGCCAATAATCAATGTTTTTAATCAGCCATATTTGTCATGTCATAGATATATTCTGTCTCTTGTGTGCACATATATACAATCTTTATGTGCATGTATATACCATGTATGTAGTACATACAGCACAGTATGATTTGGTACAGTAAAATAGTTACTAAAAAAAATATTTTTAATTTGAACAAGAAAAATTGTTTGCTTCTCAAGTACTGGAGAAGAATGTATAAAGATTCAGAAATTTTCAAAAATGAAGTGAATCACACAGTAATTCTCTCCAAACGCAAATTTCTCATTTTCTTTTATACCAGGCTGTGTAAATGGTAAATTCACTGTCTCATGAACAAACCTGAAAGGTCAAAGTAAAAATCTGGTCATTAGTTACTGAAAGGTTAATACAATAACTTGACATCACATCACTTGAAAGACATTTCCAGGAGACGCTTTAGATAACACAGTGCCCTTTATAAATTTACTCCACTATTTGCTTTAGGTCAGAAATATGAAGCTTACATACTAAGAGTATAACTATAATTTATCCCCGTCCTGACGGCAGGTGGAGCTTTATACCAAATACACTAAAAAAAAGGACCTGACAAAGACCACAGTGCAAGCATGTCAAAACAAGAGTCTAAAATGATTAGCAATACACAGGAAAAAATGGAAGTCAGAAAAAAAAAATCTTGCTGAAAACTTCCAGGTTTCTCATGAAAGAATGATGGAACTGGAGTTCAAAGCTATAAAATATATGGGACTAAAAGAGAGATTACAAATAACCAAAATGAAAATCTATATATGCTCAGATTTGTATATAAAATAGGGAGATTTCTAAAAAATTATATGGAAAAGGAATTAGAAAGAGGAAGTGATTTTGCTAAACTAAGCATGAAATTACATTGGACTGGAGAAAATCTGAATTTTTTTATAGCACTTTGTCTCAAAATGGGTTTTGGGATGGAGCTTATTTATGCTGTTCCTTATTTTCTTTTTTTTTTTATAAGAGCAAATAAAATATATATTTACATTAAAAAAATTAAAGGCAGAAGCATGTTTCTTTAATATCCTAATCTAGAATCTGGAAAATGCACAGCTTCTTCTTAACAAATCTTTTTGCCTCAAATACAAAAACAGAGACCTCTCACTGATACGCATCAATACTTCTCCAAGACTTCTGTTCCTCTATTTATAATGCATCTATATTTGAATGGATCCCAAAAATCAAAGAAGAATTATAATTCTACACACAAATGAAATAAAGAGCTTTTTCTTTTTGGTGTGCAGTGGAGTATGGGGGGGCAGCTGGGCAGTGGAGCAGAGAGTACCAGAGAATTGATTGATGGTGTGGACATCTTGGCCCTAGTAGGCCAGAAACCATGGGAACTTCAGACAGAGATCTAAGGGAGCAAGGAAAAGGAATGTTGTGTTTTGTTTTAAGGCGGTCATGTGAGACTGCACCTGTAAAGATTGTAGTTAAGCATTATTGATAAGAAACATGAATAATGTGGTTATTGCTCAGCAGTGGAAACTTCTATTCAAAGCTTTAAGACTGTATCAGCTGAGCTGTGTAATCAAAAAATTGACTTCAGCATTGGCATTCCTGGAGTCCTGTCTCTCAACTGCTGACTGTGGGAAGGTACAGTATCTCCATATTGTGAAAACTTGGGATGAGACCTAGAGGCTAACAAGCATTTGTATATATGCAGATACATACCAGTGCAGGGGATTATATTTCCCTTGGAATGTTTTAGAATGGTTGTTTTGAGAAAAGAATACTATATTTGTTATGCAGAAGAAGCTACTTCTAGATGTCTTTACTCTTGAAGGGAAGGTGATGAGAGAAATGAAGCAAAATAAAGTCTGCCTTGTAGGCATGAAAAAGCACCAATAGCAGCCCATTACTGTGACGTTCGGTGCACTTTGCCCAATTCTGACATTTGCTTTTCGTAGAAAACAAACAAAAAATATTATTTGGCTGACTATCTAAAAACAGGTTTTAAACTTAAATTCTAAAATTAGTTCAGTGGAAAAATAAAAAAATCTGAAAACAACAGCAAAGGTATGTCTTTTGACTCATTTAAAACCGTTTCTCAAACACAGGAGAATACTTCAAGAATTATGAACGAAGACTTAGACTATAAGAGACAGAAGATTTTTCCCTAGTTATTCAAGTGCAAGGATTTCATGTAATGATTTATTATTTGCTAAGTTCTGTGATATCTGAAGCCTGAAAAAGTAATCAATACATACATACAGGTGTGCACACATATATGCAACTCTTACCTTAGCCAGAGGCTGAGATTTGGTGTTATTCAATTTTTTGCCTTGAAGTTCAAACGATTTCATCCCTCCAAAAGACCAACCACCATATCTGGTAGTAGAAATTAAACCAACAAAAAGTTAACTGCATTAAGCTTTACAGTTTTCTTGCAAGGGTAAAGTTAAGATAGCTACACTAATGCTTTATTTTTCAACTGAAAGTAAAACTTCACCCCTCACAAACTCCTTCCATGTTAAAAAGGAGGGGGACAATATAGTTTTTAATCAGGTGAATATTACTGGCTTTTTTCCAGCAAAGGTATTCCCTTAGATAAGAATTATTTGCTTTCTGAAAGCTGAAATCTTTGGGCAACAGGAAAGGCTGTGAGCAAATAAGGTATTACTGACCTCCAGAAGCATCTTAAACAGCTTTATTTCTTCCTAAACCATTCAATTGCTACCTCAAATCTTTTATTCATGGATGTTTATTTATATCAACTCAGATGCACCTTCTTTTAATGTGTTAGTGACTAACACCTTCTTCTCCTCGATAAAAGCATACATGGTTTAGTATTTCCACTTATATTATCAGCAGTGGTTGAGTTGTAAAGGTTTGAAGTGAACTTCAAAATACAGCAGATAACCTCTGTTTCTGCTATCACAGAATATGAAGCATTGCCGAGGCATACCAGCCCTTTTTACTTCAAAGAAAATATTAATTGGAGCATATCAACCTCTATTTGATTGAGTCTCTGAGGAATGGAAATCATATTATTCATCTAGTTTAGATATGCATCTCTGAGATCCTGAAATAACTCACTATATGGAAGAAACTCCAAAGTATGCCTAGAAGTAATCATCATGCAGCTGCTGGAGGATGTTCTGAGATGTGACCACTGAGGGTCTTTCATGTTATCTTGAATAGCAGCCTAACACCGCACCGTGATAACAATCAGTTTATATTGAATATATAACATATGTTTATATACATTATATTATATTGAATATAATATATTGTTTATATAATAAAACTATTTCTATTCTCCGTGACAAATGTCTGTGCTTTAGATCAGGAAGGACTGTGCGGTTTATACACAAGGGATAAACAAAGGCTAGACATTTTAAGGTTACCTTGTTTTGTTGGAAGACCTCACTAAATACTCTTCCACAGGGAATCCTGAAAGATTATACAAAATATGTCCTTTCTTATTCTTCATATAGGGAGCAGAGGTATTAAAATTTGGGCACATCTGGAAAAAAGTATACATAAAATAAGTAAAGCACTTTTTAAAAACAGTGGCACTACATTTAGCCTTATTTTTTTATTTTTATAGATATTTTATAGCATTTCTTTTTAACTGGATTTGTCTTTCTCAGCTTTAATAGATGTCAATAAATTATGAATAGTTTTATGTTTATAGGGCAACTCAAATAATTGTGCCACCTACATATTAGAAATCCCTTTGATTTCTCTTGTAGCCCTGTCAGTTAGTTAGTTTTGAAAACATCAGAAATTGTATAGAAATTTAGGAATGTTTACAGCAATGAAAAAGGAAAGATTCCTTTTTATTTGTTTTTTCCTGAGAAGAAACACAAAATAGGTACCAGATAAATATGAGATGAAAGCAAAATTCTAATTAATGTTATAAGCTTCTAAAAATTTCATTGATGAGCTGCAGAGAAGAATAAAGGAAGATGTCTTCTAATGATTCAGTGGGACATTTTCACAACTACAGAAAAGGTGATAGATACTAGATTCAATTATCTAAGAAGCTTTATGAAGAACTTTATGCCAATCAACTGAAAAATTTTAATGCTTATTTGACATCTCAATCTTACAGAAAATAAAAATTCACTCTCAAAGATTGCTCTTACATAGCTCATAGATAAAAGTTCTGCTCCACTGCCAAGTGAGTTTTCTCCTTTCAGTTTTCTTGGTTAATACACCTCTCCCTGTGAAAGCTCCCATTTGAATTTTATTCAATCTTTCTGTATTTTATGTATGTCTCTTTAGTATTAGAAGCAATCTTATTCCTTGTCCAGAAAAGTAAAAATCAAATTTCCTTCTTCCATTTTTCCCAAAACTGTTCTGCTATATTTCATATGCAACTCTTACTCTAATTAATTGTATCTTTATAAACAAAAGAAATTTTTTAATAGGATATTCACTTTTGGAGAAATACATTGGTTGCCTTAGACACAGTTTCACATTTTTGTTTATTGCTCAACCCAGAGCAAGTCAGCAGAATAAATCATTAGTTAAGAAGGTCATAAATTCATTATGCTTTTCAAAATCCTTCATTTCTTGAAGTCTGTTGTATTTTGAAATCCAAAATCCAAACCAAAAGCAAACTCTAACAATTAAATCTAATTCATTTGTAGATTCCTTGGTGGGTTCTACCCGTTAGGTTCACCCACCCTTGCCTTTGAAAGCAGGTAGTCTTCCAGATGCTATGGAAGTGTTATGTTTTAACCTTTTTTTACATGGCGGTTTTTCTTAATTAGAGTGCTATAACATACTTGCATCTTCTGAAAATAGTTCAGCTGTCTCTGATCCTGTTATTTCAGATTAATCTATAGCCATTTTTAGTGCACATATGTGCTCGTATATATATAAACAAGAAAATTGTGTACAATTTCATTAGGTGAAACAAAAGTAAATCTTCAATCATAAGAAAGTCAGACCTGTGAGGATTTATTTCCTCATCACTTTCACCAGACCTTCAAACACAGGAGCCAAGGAATTAGAAGAAACATATACATATATATTTTTTACATATATGAGTAAATAAAAAAATTACATACCTCCTGTTCAGAAACACATCTGCATGAATCCTGAGGTGACATAAATTCCATCTGCCAGCATGAATTATTTTTTCTAATAGGAATAAACATAATAAAATTATAACTAGCAAATGAAAGGAATTTTGTCACTTAACAGAAGAAATCCCAAAGGTAAGGAGCAGATCTGACATGCTGAACACCTTTCAACAGAATTTCAACAGAATGACTAGACGGGAAGAGACCTCCAAATCAAGTCCAACCCATGCCCTAACATCACAATTAGACCACAGCACTGAGTGCCATATCCAGTCTATTATTAAAAACATCCAGAGATAGTGACTCCACCATCTCCTCAGGCAAACCATTCCAATATTTTAAATATTTTACCACTCTTTTCTGTGAAGAACTTTTTCCTGATATCCAACCTATATATCATTTGGTACAGCTTGAGACTGTGTCCTCTCATTCTCTCAGTTGCTGCCTGGAGAAAGAGACCAACCCCCACCTGACTACAACCACCTATCAGGAAGTTGTAGACAGTGATAAGGTCACTTCTGAGTCTCCTTTTCTCCAGGCTAAACAGCCCCACCTCCCTCAGCCATTCCTCACAGGNATTCCTGATACAGGCCAGGATGCCATTGGCCTTCTTGGCCACCAGGGCACACTGCTGGCTCATGTTCAGCTGCTGTCAACCAGGACCCCCAGGTCCATTTCTGCCCGGGCACTGTCCAGCCACACTGTCCCCAGCCTATAACGCTGCAGGGGTTATTGAGGCCAAAATGGAGGACTCAGCACTTGGACTTATTAACGTTCATCCCACTGGACTCTGCCCATCCATCCAATCATTCCAGGTCTCTCTGCAGAGCTCTCCTCCCTTTCAATAGATCAGCACACACTCCCAGCTTAATGTCATCTGCAAATTTACTTATGAAAGACCTTCTTAGCATTTAATCATATCAGCAGCTGTTTCTAGAGTGATACAAATTTTACTCATTTTTATCAAAATTGATTTATTAAAAATATTTATATAGGTGTCAAATGAACTTCATGTCTCATATTTGCAGCAATTATTAGAGCATGGTCAACACTGTACTCCTGAGTCTGGAAATCTAGAATACTTCCTAACACATATTTTCCTAATTGTCTATTCATCCTTCATATGGACACCAGGTTTGATCAAAATCATCCTGAAATTAATCAGAAAACTGCCACTGACTTTTAAGCTGTATGGATCACATCTTTAATAGAAAAGCCTACTTTGTTCTTCACCTGGATGCCGACTCCTTTATCAGAACCCATTTGTCACTAACTCTGTGCTGCCAAAAAAGTCTTAAGATAATCCGTTACACAGAAAGAAAAATAAAAGAAAGAAAGAAATGTTCAGTATTTAAGTTAAGGAAATAGTTACATTAGCTACAATTACCTATGTTGTGAATGTATGCATGTGTGGTCCCAATCAGAGAAATATTCCAGTAGAACCTGAGAAAGTTTTCCGAGGTTATCATCTTCAGTGCTGTTTAAAGAGGGTCATAGGGGGTATAAGGAGTCAAGGGGAAAGAAAAATAAAAAAAAGAAAATAAAGACATGTTAATGTCTAGCTCTATTAACCTTTAGTCTCAAGGTCCTATGTATTTTCCAAGAAAATAAAGATTATAAAATCCATGCACAGGAAACATACAAAAATAATCTCATTTCAAAAAACACTACGTGAACATGTAAAGAAAATTCATTACAATTATGGCTAAACAAATCTCAACATCTACCCATGGTCATCCTTCCCCTTATAATAATGTATTCTTAGCGGTTGGCATTGCTGAAGTGTTTTTATGCTTATAAAATAAACTTATATGACATTTATAAATTCTGACAGAATCTTGTTATGTTCATCTGCATATTTGCACAGTAGAGAAAGTGACCTATATATGTGCTTAGCACTCTATAAAGATCAATTCAATAGATACCACACATTAAAATAAATAAATTAATTAATAATCTAGCTGGTTTCAAAGCTGAACATATAGAAATTAGGTTGAGTAAGAAGAGCAGCAGGCTTTGTAAATACTGTGTGGCATTTTCAAACCAAACAGTTGTTTTGGGAAAATAACTTAAGACCTAAGCAGTTTTATAAAACTAAGCATGCAAAGGCTTGTTCAAATTCACTTGTTCATTTCCATATAAATGGTCATAGCTAGTATTGATTTGAGTTCAATCTTCTCCAAAGCCTTCGCTCTTTCCTCCAGAAAATTCTTCACACAAAGCTTTTCTAATTTTATCTTTCCCTTATAATAATCTATAAAAGTGTACTAAACACTTAAAAAAAACCCCCTGATTTAACTATTGTAAAAAGTAACCTATCATTCTTTCTAGAATACTAGTCTTTAAAATAAGAGAATTCAAGGGTAAAGGTCCCAGAACCCTGGATATTGATGATAATGGATGAGCCCTTTACCTAAAGAAGGATTCTACATTGTCATAAAGTCTTGGTGTAAGCTTGAGAGAAGGATAATTGATAGCCAGTGGCTTCACACTAAACAAGGCCATCGCCAGCGCAACAAAGAGGACCGGCAACAGCACATTTGACAGGCTTCCTCTCCAGTCTCGCCTTGTGTGGTGAAACCTCTTCATCAGAAGGGCAACAATCTGTGTGAGAACAAGGTGGGCTCCACGGACACTCACGGCTCCCTTCTGTGAAATATCTAAGTGAGACAAAGAAAACAACCTCTTGACAAACAAGCAAACCCAAATTGGACTTCCATGTACTACACTGTCATATATAGAACATACAATGTTTTAGCTTTAATAAAATCAAACTACACAAGCCCAGCATGTTCTCCTGAATGGAACAATATAGCACCATAACACATCACTTAAAGTATAAGCAATTAACCCCTCCAATGAGGGAAAACAGATATTCAGTTAACATATCTCTATTGCTTCCCATACACAGCTAATGGCTTATTGAATACCTAGGCATTCCCTATGGTCCTGCACTGCTTTGACCATTCCTTGTACATTACCACCTTTGTTCATGGACAAATTACTCTGAAAAACATGGCCTGTATTAGCACTAATGTCGTGATCTATCTTGAATGGAATCAGTGGTAACTTTTCCACAGAAATTTCAATGGATCCTCTTCAGAGCATCACAGTTGCTAAGCACATGGTTTCTCATAAAAGCATTCCCTTAATTTCCCTGCTCAAAGAATTCACAGAACGAAGAAGAGACCTTCAAACCGAGTCCAACCCATGCCCTAATACCTCAACTAAATCATGGCACTGAGTGCCACATCCAATCTTTTTTTAAACACATCCAGGGATGGTGACTCCACCATCTCCTCAGGCAAACCATTCCAGTATTATATCACTCTCCATGAAAAACTTTTTCCTAACATCAACCTAGCAGCAGCTTGAGACTGTGTCCTCTCCTTCTGTCAGTTGCTGCCTGGAGAAAGAGACCAACCCCCACCTGATGATACCTGATGACTCTCAGGAAGTTGTAGACAGTGATAAGGTCACTTCTGAGTCTCCTTTTCTCCAGGCTAAACAGCCCCACCTCCCTCAGCCGTTCCTCACAGGGCTTCTATTCCAAGCCCCTCACCAGCCTCGATGCCCTCCTCTGGACACGCTCAAACGTCTCAATGTCCTTCCTAAACTGAGGGGCCCAGAATTGGGCACAGCACTCAAGGTGTGGCCTCACCACTGCTGAATGCAGGAGAAGAATGACTTCACTGCTCCTGCTGGCCACACCATTCCTGATACAGGCCAGGATGCCACTGGCCTTCTTGGTCACCAGGGCACACTGCTGGCTCATGTTCAGCTGGCTGTCAACCAGGACCCCCAGGTCCCTTTTCTGCCCTTTTCCAGCCACACCATCCCTAGCCTACGCCATTGCAGGGGTTATTGAGGCCAAAATGGAGGACTCAGCACTTGGACTTATTAACGTTCATCCCACTGGACTCTGCCCATCCATCCAATCATTCCAGGTCTCTCTGCAGAGCCCTTCTCCCTTCCAAAAGATTGACACATCCTCCCAGCTTAGTGTCATCTGCAAATCTACTAATGAAAAACTCAATACCCTCATCCATGTCATCAATAAAAGTATTGAACAGGACTGACCCCAGCACAGACCCCTGAGGAACACCACTGGTGAACTGGCCACCAGCTGGATGCAGCACTCTTCATCACCACTCTCTGGGCCCGACCATCCAGCCAGTTCCTAAGTCAGCACAGAGTGCTCCGGTCCAAGTCATGGGCTGCCAGCTTTTCCAGGAGTGTGCTGTGGGAGACAGTGTCAAAGGCCTTGCTGAAGTCCAGGTACACAACATCCACAGCCTTTCCTGGATCCACCAGGTGGGTCTGCTGGTCATAAAAGGAGATCAGGTTGGTCAAACATGACCTACCCCTCCTAAACCCATGCTGGCTGGGTCTGATACCCTGGCCATCCTGCAAGTTCTGTGCAATGACACTCAGTATAAACTGTTCCATTAACTTACTGGGTACTGAGGCCAGGCTGACTGACTTATAATTACCAGGATCTTCTTTCCTACCCTTTTTGTGAACGGGTGTCACATTGGCCAGCTTCCAGTCATTTGAAACCTCACCAGTGAGCCTGGACTGTTGTAAATGATGGAGAGTGGCTTTGCAAGCTCATCTGCTAGCTCCCTCATCACCTTGGGGTGCATCCCATCTGGTCCCATAGATTTATGAACATCCAAGCATTTCAGCAGTTCTCTGACTGCCTCTTCCTGGATAAAGAGTTGACCATTCTGCTCCCTGACACCATCCCAGGAGGACAGTTGTCATGAGGACAAGCTGTCTTCCACTAAAGACTAAGGTGTTAAACACTTCTGTCTTATTCTTATCTACAGTAACTAAGTTCCCTTCCTTATCCAGGAAAGAACAAAGGTTGGTCTTACCCTTCCTTTTACCATTAATATATTTATAAAAAAAATTTTTATTATCCTTTACAGATGTCACCATTTTAAGTTCAAACTGAGCTTTGGCCTCCCTAATTTTTTTTCCTACATGCCCTAGGAACCCCCTTAAATAGTTCCTGAGAGATTTGACCCCCCTTCCAAAGATGATACAGCCTCTTCTTATTCCTAAGTTCCTCCAAAACTTCCTTGTTCATCCAGGCTGGACGTTTGCCTCATTGACTCATCTTTCTGCAGACAGGAACAGTCTGTTCCTGTGCTCTCAGGATCTCTGTTTTGAAGCATGCCCACCTTTCCTGAACTGCTTTGTTTGTAAGGGCTGCTTCCTAAGGAACTCTCTGAACAAGTCTCCTAAATAGGCCCACGTCTGCCCTCCGGAAATCCAATGTAAGAGTCTTATTGCTGCCCCACCCGATTTCAATAAATATTGAGAATTCTATAATTTCATGATCACTGTGTCCCAAGTGGCCTGTGACCACCACAGCTCCCACCAGCCCATCTCTATTTGTAAACAGATCTAACAATTCCCAGCAGATGTCTGGCAGGTTGAAGTTGCCTACAAGAACAAGGGCTGATGATCCTGAAACATTCTCCAACTGCTCACAGAATAAGTTGTCCACCCCTTCTTCCTGGTTGAGTGGTCAATAACAGACTCCCAGTAGGATGTCAGCCTTGTTGGCCTTCCCCTTAACTCTTATGCATAGGCATTCAACTTCATCATTACTAGTTTCAATACCCATTGCATCAAAAGCCTCCCTAATATAAAGGGCCAACCCTCCACCTCTTCTCCCTTTCCCATCTCTTCTGAAGAGCTTGTAGCCATCCAGTGCAGTGCTCCAGTCAAGTGAGTCATCCCACCACATTTCCATGATGGTGACTACATCATAGCTTTGCTGCTGCACCATGGCCTCCAGCCCCTTCCTTGTTTGTTACCCATGCTGTGGGCATTGGTATATATATGCACCTCAGCTGGGCTACTGATTTCACCCCTTAACTCAGGCTTATTACCCTTGAGCCTGCTTCCAGACATCCCAGCTGCATCCCCTTCCCCCTTCCAACCTAGCTGAAAGCCCTCTCAATGAGTTCTGCCAGTTCATCAACTAAAAATCCTTATCCTTAACAGAGATGGAGCCCATCTGGTTCCAGCAGGGCAGGTGCCGTAAAAGTTGCCCCATAATTAAAGAATCCAAAATTTTGCCAATGATGCCAACCCTTGAGCCATTTGTTAATGATGTGAGTTCTCCTATTCCCTTCACCATTTTCTTCAGCCACTAATGGGACTGAGGAAAAGACTACGTGTGCCCCTGTCCTATCAACCACTTGACCTAGTGTCCTAAAGTCCCTTTTAACTGCTCTGATACTCCTCTTTTTGGTCTCATCACTACCAGCCTGGAGTATCAGCAGTGGGTAATAATCTGAGGGCTGAATCAGCCCAGCAAGTCGTACTCAGACCCCAGGGAGGCAGCAAACCTCCCTGTGGAATGAGTACGGTTGACAAATGGGGACCTCCATTCCCCCCAGAAGGGAGTCACCCGCTACAATTACAATTCTTTTATTTTTGATGTTAGAGGTGGTGATTTTTCTTACAGATGAATTGTGATTGGTAGGTTTACTGGGATATAATTTTCTTCTAAATTGTCTGGCTGACTCTCTAGATCCAGGGCCTCATACCTGTTCTGAAGTGGTATCTGGGTCGGTGATAGCAGGAATTTTTATTATTACCTCCCTGAGCAGGAACCCATTCCTGCTCCCCTTTATCTGCCAGGTGCCCTTCTATTGCCTAACAGTGGGAGGCATGGTAGTCCTCTGTCTCCTAGTGGGCCTCCCTCAAGGATGAAAGGGCTGAACTCCACCAATCTATTTCTCTTTCATTTCCCTTAATACTCCTTAGCCTTTCAACTTCCTCCCTAAGCTCAGTGAAAGGAGATAGTTCACCTGTTCACACCCCAGGCAGGTTTCCTCTGCAACACCCCCTGAAACCACTGATAAGCTTAAACACTCCATACAGGAATGAGTCTGTACAGACACATCCTTTTTGGAGGGTTCTACTCAGCTACATACACTTGTACTGACCACAGTTTTTGATTATGTAAGAACCATCACTAACAGAAACCCCAAAAACCAACTAACCAACAGAAACACCTGGGGAAAAAAACGAAAATAAAACACCACAAAAAACCAACAAAACAAAAAAATACCACAAAAACCACACAGCAAACCTTACTAGTAAGAAAAGCTGCAGCCCTGCCTGCTTACCCTGCCTGTGCAAACTGCCATGCAAACTCCTATGCCACATCCTCAGAAATGTGCCACACCCTGTTTGTCCACTCTGTGTCACCACACTCCCTAGAGGCCCCTTATAATCAGCCACTCAACAATGAAGGAAGCTCCACCCCACTCCTGTGTGACTCACAAATGCTCATACAGGACCGCTAAAATTTTCCTATTTGTTAGTCAATTCGGTTTTCAGAGCTCATGGGCTGTCCTTCATATTCACATGGGAGTGTTTCCAGAGCTTATTAACATCTCACAAATCAATCCATTCCCTGATAGACTCTCCTAATTTTATTTTATCGTTCTCTGTCAGACATTTGTGAATCACACCAATCATTCTGCCTCCATTTTAGACCCTAATGCCTTCCAGGTACGTGCAGGTTCATATCAAACTCTCTTGCCTGTGGCTTTGCCCAATTGAATATCCTTCAACCTCTTTCCTTCCTCACAGCATAGCAGTGTCTGGCAGATTTACTGCCAGAGGTATTTGTACCGTAGCAAGACTGAATAGCCTGTTTATTACTGTGCTCAAAGTCATGATATATTTTATGAACACCTGTGATTTGCCTCTTATTACCTGCCCTTCTGAGTATTGAGAACACTCTTAACCATTCTAACATGTTCCGTATTTAAACAGCTACATGTAGGGAAGTTCTCAAGTAACCTCTAATTGTCCTTCTCTTAGAACAGTTTTCTTCTTACTTAACAGAATTTTAATCACATACTCTTTGCATTGTTCTAACAGAGTATTTTTGGCCAAGATGTGAGGGAAACAGGGAGAAAAATGAATCAGATAATAAACCAAACTTCTGACCACAGTCAGTGAACAAAACAGTTCAGATTCTTCACTCATTACTCCAGGTAAATACTGGTTAATCATCCTCAGTCCCTGGGATAGTTACAAGTCAAATTCACCAGAAAATAAAACCCAGGTATGAAAAACAAGAAATGGCCAGGAATAAACATGATATATTTAATCTATATCACCTGACAGCTCAGCATAAATACAGGAATGATTGGGTGAATGAAGGATGAGCAGTGTACAGTTTATTTTGATTTAACAAAGCCTGTGATGTGGTCTCCCACAGTCAAGTGGGGTGTGGAGGACAACAAGGACCACTGGCTGGACTGAAAGGAACTGCCCTGTGTTGGAGAAGCTAAGATTGAGAAACCCAATAAATATGAATGGTCAGCAAAAGATTCTGGAAATATGAAACCCATAATTAAAGTAGAAATGAAAGTTAGCTTTGAGATTGAGAATACTGAGTTAGTTACGATATAACCCAAGAAAAATAGCCTAGCCAGATGAAGAAGAATCCTCTGAATTAAACAAAACCCTTTTGCTGACAGAAAAACCAAAGGTCGAAATAGAGATGAAAGTCAGTTTTGAGATACAAGTCACCAATGTTAATTGGCAAAAGCCTGGCCAGACAAGGAGAATCTGAGGAGTGTGAATTCAGATATGATAATAGAGTCACTCCTATAGGCTGGATGTAAAACCCCTCAGATTTTGTGTTACATGTTGGTTGGTTAGTGTAAACTAGAATATTCATTACAGAAAGAGATATAATGCATTGTAACAAGAATATAACTCTCTTTTGTTGGCCCTCTCTGGCCTTCTCCTATCTCTCTTCTCCCTTCTATCATCCCTATTCCCTTCCCCCATGGCCTTTCCACTCTCTCTCTCTCTCTCTCTCTCTCTCTCTCTCTATCTATCTATCTATCTATCTATCTCTGAGCACGTTTTAGGCTCGTTTAGGCTGAGGCTGGCAGCCTTAAACAGAGCTCTATCCATCTTAACAATAAACCGTCTATTCCCTGAGTAGCCTGGTGTGTTAGGGACCCTAAAGAATTCCTACAGCCCTGCAGGCTGGGAATAGGGATACCAGATCCAACTGAGGAGCAGCTGGTTAGTTGGGGTGTCCTTTGGGGGCAAAGATGAGCTAAACGCCGGCTAACCAGTACCTTTTAACACAGACTTGATCTGGAGGGGATCTACCCTGTTTGGAGTCATCTTTATATCAGGCATAGGGGACAAGGTGAACTTCCTGGCAGCAGAAGCAGCTCTCTGGCAGCATCTAAGAACCCTTGTGGCACCAGTGAGCAAAATCTATGCTCAGGGCAAGGACAAGCTGCAACAAGCACCAGTTGGTACCTGGGAAATTCTGATATCATAAATCAGGAAAATAAATTTCACTGTGAAGAAAGCAATCAAAACACAAGACCAACCTGGAAATTGCTCTGTCTGGTCTTGACCTGCTTGACCTGCATTTTCAACATTAATGTTCTCTCATTTTAACAGACTGTAATTAACTCTAATTAATTTGGGGGTTATTTTGGGGGGAGGGCAAGAGGGGAAATTTCAGTATTTATTCCTTTAACTCCACAAGCAGATGTTATTTCTTTTGTCCCCAGAAAATCCCATGGAACAGAAATTCTCTCTTTAAGACATTCTAATCACAGCCATAGCTTGCTAATTTGACAGTTAATACAAATGGGATTTAAGGTTTTGAATCTGCAGGTAGAAAAAGTGTCTTTAGAATTCAGATTCTGATTCAGCTTTCAAGCGCCCTGATCAAGAAGAGTTACATTTTAGGCTTGGATTTTTTTGTCCTGTAAACTGGAGTAGGGGGAGGAAACACTCTTGTTAAGAATTTTTTTTTTAAGAAAACTTCTTAGGAATGTATTAAGTTCTTCATATCATCATGGTAAGACTCTCAATAGTCAACATAATACAGAAATTGAGACACTCAGAGGCAGAAAAATTTTCAAGGTATGAGTGTTTTTAGACTATAACACATCCAGTAAGTGCTTCCAGCTCAACATCCCTGAAATTGTTAAGTATATGATCTCTCTTGTATCTAAGTAGTAAAATGCCAGAAAAGCATAGAATTAGGTATTTTCTGTAGTCCCAGACCTGCTTATAGCATGAGATGTGACTGAAAGAGTCTCTGAAACAAATTATGACATCTACTTTCTGGGGACAGAAAGGGAAATCAGAGCTGCCATTAATTCTTTTTTCTTGACAAACAGAGCAAAGGGAAATTATAACAATTCGGATTGCCAAAGGAAGGGAAACTGTCACCATGAATATAAATAATTGTTCATTTTGTCCAATATCCTGACTCTTACTCAACATTCATAATGCCAATGATCCAAGACACATCTCAAGAAGACACAATAAACCATTAAAGTAGAAGTATATGTTTGACTGTTTGACTCAGGCACTTCTTGATTTTAAAGTGATTTATCTTTTCTAAAACCTGATATGTTTATTGTTTGAAATTCTAATTGAAAAGGGTGCCAAATATCTTTCTGAATTATCTTAAATTTCCACCTTTGTGATCTTGAATTCTGTCACTTTTTGCTTCAAGTACAAAACAAAATTATTGTTAAGGTTTTTTTTAAATTTATTCTATTTGATGATGTTGGATGGGCTCTTAAATCTTGTTTTAGGAGACAGGTTATAGAAGTTTTCAATCCATCTTCTACATAAATAATCTCAACCTTTCCAGCCCCCTCTTATAAAAATCCTACAACCTCACTACTTGTCTCAAGTCTTATATTAATACTTGTCTTTATAAGGCTTAATTAATTAAATCTTTAATTAATACATGTCTTAATAAGTCTTGTCTTATATTAATACCGTATCAGTCTCATGATATAATGTGTTTGATGCAGCTGTCCATCAGATGTGAAAACACTACTGATGCATATGACAGCATTATACATTCTTGTACTGATCAACAGTTTTCTTTATGCTCCATACCACTTCATCTGACTGTAGCCACACCGTGAAAAGTAGCCTGCACTGGGCTTTCCATAATAAGTTCAACACAGTTTTTCAGATTCCCAAGGTATTAAATCACTCTTTCAACTAGAACCTATGGAATTAATTTTTGCTTCATAAAGCTTGTAAGTAATTCACCACCTACATTTGGTATGTATGTCAAGATGCATAAAATCAGCATACATTTATGGGATAACAGTTTCTGATTATCACTGAGATTCATAAAGGCTAGAAGAAAAGACCAGCTGACCTCTCTGTTATAAAGACAATTTTTATGCAGAAAGCTTATGAAAATATTCTCATTAATAATTTAGATCATAGAATTAAAAACCTGACCCAAGAGTTAGAAGCTGTCTTGCTTGACTTACAACTGCAATTATCCGCCATACGTGCAATTATGTTCAAAATTAACTTGTAATCCCCAATTCATCCAGACTCTCCTTTGTACAATAGACAAGACTTTTGCTAGTTCCCAATACAAATAGGTTAATATTAGGTAAAGGGAAACAGAACAAATCCTAAAATCCAGAAACGAAGATAATAAAAATCTTTGCCTATTGACTAGTCTACAATTAGGAGCAGAAATAACTATTGTAAAAGTCTCTCACTTGGTGTTAGATGGTCCTTTTCTCCTGTATTTTTGACTTCTAGAAAACAATGTAATTCTAATCTTTTCTCATGGTGCAGAAGGAAAGATGGGCTATGCAATAGATAAATTAACAGCCAGGAGCATACATTTTCAATTCTAGTTCTGTCACTTTGGCATTTAGACAAGTCATTTAGAGATGGTCTAGATTTTGGGAAGGTAATACTGGAACTTCAATACCCTGACAAAACAGTTGGGCTAGCTCATATGGAACTCATTGCATTCAGAGGCAGTACATATTTACTGGCTTATCAGAAGTCTTGTGCCAACAAGTAGTTCCAAGCTGAGCAAGTGAACTGACATCATTCTGCATTTCAGTACACACCATACAGACCCAGAGGCAGTGATAGCCTACCAATCTGTGCACAGCACTTCATCATAAGATATAAAAACTTACTCTTCTTGCACATTCTCTACTTATTATAAAATTACTATTATATTGATTTTGTTTCCAGGAGGATTTTGCAGACAGATTTTCACATGGGGAATTTGAATAAAAGGCACGTGGATGGTGTAAAGTATAAAGGGAATACATCTGGTCTGTGTGTCACACTATGACTTATTTTTGTTTATATATAATAGAGTAATGATTTCTCTCCAAAGCTCATCAGAAAAATATTTATTTTGGGGGGAATTTCACAAGTTCTCTTGAGGCATTTTTAGCTATAAATCCTCCTATTCCTCCCCTCAGGCCATTTTTAATTTTAGGCATTATGAACATTTCTTCTAAAAAGTTGATTCAAATTGTTTCCATCATAAGAATTCCCTGTCTTAAGAGTTTTTTCCTACTCCACACATATTAATTAATCAAATTAGATATCATTTTTGAAGGGAAAACCTGTAGGGCTTTAATTAAAAACTTCGTTTTACATTCTGAGTCCCAGATCCCAAAAAAAGATTCTGCATGGGCCTGAAGGCCTTTGACACAGAGTAATAGAGATCTAAGCAACTGCAGAGCCCATCAGTAGAATTAACATATTTTAAGGCCAAGGAATTGGTGTCTGTCACTCCCTAACCTTGTAAAGAACTCCCTTCACAACTCAGATTTCCTAAGCCCTTTTCCTCAAGCCAGACAGTTGACTGATTAGACAATTTTATTCCATTATCTAAGATATCATTCTTGTTCAATATCCAACATGCTTAATATTTCATCATACTGAAGACCATGGAAAGGGCAGCATGAACAATACATCTGACTCATACTGAAAAATCAAGAAAGAACCAGCATAACCAGAAAAATGTGCTGCATACTGTCACTGAAGAAACTCCAACACCAAAATCTCACAATCTAAAAACCCGTCCCTAGACAAACTACTAGCAAACTCCTAAAGGAGCCTTTTTAAGCTCTTTATTATTTTTCATTTCCTAGAATAAGGTGTGTGACCAAAAGTTCATTTGCACGTAAAAATCTTTGGAAATGAATGGGGCAAATGCCTTTCAAACTTATCACTGTATTTAGAAGAAATATATCCTAAAGTCAGGCCTAAACAGAGTAAGAATTATCTACTCCCAGCAACGTGTAAGGGGCTGAATACCTGGTAGGATACAATTTCACATAAATCTTAGAGGGAGAAATTTACAGTACCCTCACACTTGACACGTTGGAGAGGAAATATATCTGACATTTACTAGTTAAATGGAAGATAGAAGTGTAAAGTGGGCTTGTGCAAAAGGAAAAGTTAAAACATCCAGGTGTTAGAGAGCAAAACGCCTTCATCTATAAAATAATTTTCTTTACTTTTACTCGCTGCATTGTTATCCAAGCAGTAACAGAGGTGCAACCGAGCAAAAGTATTTGATCCTGGACATCACTCTTTGCAGCCAAGATTTTCATTCAGGTTTGTTGTAGGGAGTAAACACATTGTCAGATAACATAAGGCACATAATTAAATGATAATGGAAAATACATTTCTATTGTCCAGAGAAGGACAATGAATCTGATGAAGGGCATGAAGTACAAGTCCTATGCAAAGTGGCTGAGGAAGCTGGGATTCCTCAAGCACAGAATGTTTAGTCTGGAAAAAAAGGCTCAAGGGTGACCTTATCACTCTCTACAACTGCCTGAAAGGAGGCTGTAGCCAGGTTGTGGTCTGCCTCTTCTCCCAGGAAAGCAGCAACAGGACAAGAGGAGTCTTAAGCTGCCCGAGGGGAAGTTTAGGTTGGACGTTAGGAAGAATTTCTTCACAGAAAGTGTGACACAGCATTGGAATGGGCTATCCATGGTGGTTGTGGAGTGACTGCCCCTGGAGGTGTTTAAGACTGGATGTGGCACACAGTGTGCCATGATCTCGTTGATATGGTGGTATTAGGTCATAGATTGGATTTGATGATCTCAGAGGTCTTTTCCTACCTAAATGATTCTGTGATTCTGATTCTGTAAATTTGTTAACCAAAAAGAATACTATTAGAGAATATTATTTCTGTCCACCAAACTCACCAAACTTTTGTAGAGTTTACTAGGTGAACTTGATCAGAGTCCCTACCTGAATCTACTCTTTTGACAGCCAACCACCATCACACTGTGCTGCAGCAAAGACCTACAAAATAGTCAGAACAGATTTTAAGTGTAAAAAAAAAATACAACTCAACATATTTATTTTCTCTCCAGGCATTACATAACCTTGTTCACATCCTTTAATTTCAAGAACTTGCATTTTCTCAAAGTTAGATCATACTAGAGGTATGAACAACAGATGAAGAGATGAGCACCACTGAATGCAAGCAAAATATTTCTTCACAATTAAACAAAGTAGATTAAAACTAAAAATTAGATTCTAGCTTTCCCTTTCCTTACATGTTCACAATCACAAATACTTACAGCCAACATTATAATTCTATTATACAAAATATGATTTTAGGTATCTGAAATGCCCATTCAAGACGGAAAGAAGGTAAGCCAGCCTCTTTAATTAACATATAATTAACACAGACATGCCTACAGAATTTCCTGACTCTTTTAACCCTCTATTTAATGCAATACTTAACCTCATACTAATGCAAAAAAACCAAACAAAAACCATTAAGCTTTGTCATCAATCATATCAAATAACAGAAAATGTTCTAAAAGTGAAAGCACCACCATTCAATAGCACCACATGTGTGGTAGTAGATAAAAACTTTAAAACAGATGTGTATCACAACCATGCTCTAAGTGTGAATTTGAGGATGTAAGAAAGTCCAAATGGCATTTAGCAAATAAATAAAATAGAAAGACAGTGAACTGAGACTTCTATTTTTAATTTATGGACCTGCTTTATACTCTTGCCTTTCCAAACCTATTTGTCTGTTTTATATACTCATTGCATTTAGTCCTAAAACTAGACTCCAAGCTGTCAAATATGGTAAGGACTTGGGTTCTTTATTCTTACTATTATCCTGTAGGGTATCTGGAACAACAGGGCATGACTTTATACTGGGTTTCCAAGGCACTGCCATACATACAATAAATAATAATAGCTACCACCGCATCTAGGAAAAAAATACCACCTTTGTTGCTGCTCAAGTGTGAACTGGTGTCAAAACAACCCTTGCTGTTTTTAATAGTGCAGAAATGAGCGGGAATATAGCTGTAGCAGAAACTTGACTGAGTTAACATTTATTAATGTAACACTTCCAGGCTATGAAAGCACTGTCATTATTTTTAACAAAGGAAATTCATTTTCTAGAGCAAAACATTTTGTTTCTTTGCCTTCTCCAGCCATAACACAAACAGTACATAAGCACAAAGGAATGGAAAACATTGATGCTGTCTTACTATCCATCACCCTACAGATAACTTGGAGAGCCAAATACAGTTGCTACACCGACAGCCAGCTAATCTGATGAATGGCCACCTAAGCTGGTCTGGGTTAGGTGGAAGAGGAAGACACACTGCTGAATGCACTGTTCCAGTATGTCATAAATAGAGGGTTTCAATTGTTTCTACATTTGTGATGCCTAAAACAATCTCTTTTGTTACATTTCCGTGTTTTTTTCTGCTTTGCCATAATTTATATCTCTTCATTCTAGCTGCAATTTTTGGCAGCTTTGCTGTACTGAAAAAGAAGTTGGAATTAAACACCAAGTATTTTTTTTTAGACTTGTGTGGTGAACTCTATTGTGGCCAAGGCAACTTCATCATTATGGGATAGAAATATTCTTTGAAAACAAAAACAAACAAACAAACAA